>CM053028.1:256503678-256565864 GCA_028564925.1 Lithobates sylvaticus
GTCAGTGTGACTGCAATAACTGTCAGGGCAGTTAGTTTTAGGCCCCTTTAGGTCCAAGGTAGCCCCCTACCCCCCCCCAATAAAGGTTTAACCCCTTGATTGCCCCCTAGGTAACCCTTTCACCCCCTTTTGCCAGTGTCACTAAGCGATCGTTTATTTTGATCGCTCTATTAGTGTCACTGCTGTCGCTAGGTAGCCAGTTTTTTTTTTAGGTAACCGCCAGGTTTATATAGGATTATAAATAGGTTTATAGGTCAGGTACCCCCATATTACAACCTAAATAAAGGTTTTAACCCTTGATTGCCCCTAGAGTTAACTCTTTCACCAGTGATCACAGTATAAGTGTCACTGGTGACGCTGGTTAGCCAGTTAGTTATTTAGTTATTTAGGTTCCCCGTCAGGTTTTTATATATCGTCAGGTACCCCCATATATTACCTAATAAAGGTTTTAACCCCCTGATTGCCCCTAGTTAACCCTTTCACCAGTGATCACCGTATAACTGTTACGGGTGACGCTGGTTAGTTAGCTTGTTTTTTTATACTGTCAGGGCACCCGCCATTTATTACCCAACTATCGGTTTAACCCCCTGATCGCCGGCGGGTGATATCAATTAGGTGTTAGGGTCAAATAAGGTCTGCGTCGCCCCAGGTTAGTGCCAGTACCGCAAACACCCACGCGCAAAGCATACACCTCCCTTAGTGGTATAGTATCTGAACAGATCAATATCTGATCTGATCAGATCTATACTAGCGTCCCAGCAGTTTAGGGTTCCAAAAAACGCATTGTTAGCGGGATCAGCCCAGATACCTGCTAGCACCTGCGTTTTCCCCCTCCGCCCAGCCCAGCCCACCCAAGTGCAGTATCGATCGATCACTGTCACTTCCAAAACACTAAGCACACATAACTGCAGCGTTCGCAGAGTCAGGCCTGATCCCTGCGATCGCTAACAGTTTTTTTTTGGTAGCGTTTTGATTCATTCGCCAGCAGCCTAGGAGCTTTTTTTCCTGTGAATCTCACTAGTGTACTACTAAATTTAGAGCCCAAAATGGCAAATCGCAAGTACACTAGTGAACAGGCCTACTTGTTTCTGAGTATGTCAGATAGTGAAGAGGAGGTCACTCATCTGTCAGAATCAGGCTCAGAATACGATCCAGTAGACGACAGCGGCTCCATGACAGATAGCTCTGGCGACGAAGGTGTGGTCCCTGCTAAGGTCAGGCGTACCCGATCCCGATCTTCTGATGTTGTTGAGGTGCAGGAACCGCAGGTCTCTCGTATGGAGCAGAGAAGTACTAGCGCCGCTATTCCTTCTGGTGAACTGGCAAGCACCAGCGGCCTAGTACACCCTGGACGTAGTCAAACCAGCACTGCAGTAACACTTGGTGACGTGGCGAGTCCCATAAGTGCAGTTCAAGCTGGCGAGGTGGCAAGCACAAGTAGTGTCCCGCTGCCACCAAGAAGAAGACAAAGGCAGGCCCGTCGATCACATAGTGTCCTTCCTGCAGAATTCGCCAATCCTGATTGGGTGCCCACCACTTCTGCAGAACCCGTACTTCCCCCATTCACTGGCCAACCCGGTATTCAGGTGGAAACAGCTGATTTTAAGCCATCCGATTTTTATTCGCTGTTTTTCACGGAAGATCTCTATAGATCTATTGTGGACCAAAGTAATATATACGCTGGTCAACACATCGCCGCTAATCCCCAAGTGCCTTCCCTTGCCAGAGATTGGAAACCAATTACGGTTTCCGAATTTAAGACCTTTCTGGGCCTTTCCCTCAACATGGGCATACACAAATTCCCGACGCTGAGGTCTTATTGGTCCACCTCACCGCACCACCATATGCCCGTGTTCTCTGCCTCCATGTCCAGGGCACGATACGAACAGATCTTGCGGTTCATGCACTTCAGTGACAATGAACTTTGTCGTCCTCGTGGAGACCCTGAATTTGATCGGCTCTACAAAATTCGGCCCCTCATAAACCACTTCAACCAATGTTTTGCAGCCTTGTTTACGCCCAATCAAGTTGTCTGCGTTGACGAGTCCCTGATTAAGTTTTCTGGCCGCTTGTCTTTCAAACAGTTCCTTCCCAGCAAGCGTGCCAGATACGGGGTCAAGCTCTACAAGCTCTGTGACAGGGCAACAGGCTATACGTGGAGCTTTTCGGTTTATGAGGGAAAAGATAGTCACGTAGAGCCGGAGAACTGTCCAGATTACATAGGGAGCGCTGGCAAGATAGTGTGGAACTTGGTGTCACCCTTATTCGGAAAGGGGTACCACTTGTACGTGGACAATTATTACACGAGCGTGCCACTGTTTAGTCACTTGTTTGATCATCAGATTGGAGCATGTGGCACCGTGCGACCTAATCGCCGGGGCTTTCCCCAGCGGCTTGTAGATTCCCGTCTTAGGCTGGGGGAGAGAGCCTGCTTGAAGTGTAATAACTTGCTCGCTGTGAAGTGGAGGGATAATAGGAATGTTTTCGTTCTTACCTCCCTTCATGCAGACACGACAGTCCAAATTCGTACGGCGGCTGGTGTTGTGACGAAACCCCTCTGTATCCACGAATACAACCTTAATATGGGGGGGTGGACCTCAACGACCAGTTGTTGGCGCCGTACCTAGTTGTCCGTAAGGCTAGACGCTGGTACAAAAAAGTGTCTATTTATTTATTCCAATTGGCTTTGCTGAATGCTCATGTGCTATACGGAGCTTCAGGCGGGACGTTACCCTTCCTTGAATTCCAGGGAGCGGTTGTCATGGAACTCCTGTATCCAGGCGATTCCACACCTCACCATCCCCTACCAAATGCAGTAAGCCGGCTGCATGAGAGGCATTATCCTCATGTCCTCCAGAGTACCCCTACCCAACGAGCCCCCCAAAGAAGATGTCGTGTCTGTAGCAAGCGCGGATTTAGGCGTGACACCCGTTATTATTGTCCACGCTGTCCTGACAATCCTGGTCTCTGCGTTGGTGAATGCTTTGAACGCTACCACGAACTAGTGAGGTATTAGCGTAGGGTACAGCATTTCACAGGCTAGGATACACTTTCACAGGGTCTCAAGAATGCCATCGCATTTTGAGACCCGACCGTTGCAGTTCAAATTATAGTTACAGGGTCTCAAGAATGCCATCGCATTTTGAGACCCGACCGTTACAGTTAAAATTATAGTTATAGTTTAAAAAAAAAGTGTAAAAAATAAAAAAAAATAAAAAAGTACAAAAAAAAAAAAAACCCCAAAAAAAATATAAAATAAAAAACCAAAAATAGTTGTCGTTTTATTGTTCTCTCTCTATTGTTGCTCTTTTTTACTCTATTCTATTCTGCAATGTTTTATTATGTTTTATCATGCTTGCTTTTCAGGTATGTTTTATTGTTAACCATTTTTTTGTTTTCAGGTGCGCCATTCAGTTGCAGCGCGGATTTATTTATCTTGACAGCAACAGCGTTTGCTCCCACGATACATAAAGCCGCGACTCCAACACTGTAGGAGGTGATTTCACCACCACAGTTAAAAAAAAGAGCATATATGCCGAAGCATGGGGGCAGCAGAGGGCGGAGGAGCGATTTTGCTCCTAATGCCACGTACATACGGTCGAAAAAAGTCCGACCATGTGTACGTGGCATAACTTTTTTGCGGGAGGATGCCCCCATGCTTCGGCATATATATATTTTAGGCACCGGTTGCGTTAACAAAATGTTTTATTTTTTACTATGTTTTTTTTTTGGTATTTGCTTTGCAGGTATGGTATGGTAAGGTCTTACTGTTATACTGTAATGTTACTTTGTTTTAATGTTAACCATTATTTGCTTAGCAGGTACGCCATTCAGTTGCAGCGTGGATTTATTTATCTTGACAGCAACAGCGTTTGCTCCCACGATACATAAAGCCGCGACTCCAACGCTGTAGGAGGTGATTTCACCACCACAGTTAAAAAAAAGAGCATATATGCCGAAGCATGGGGGCAGCAGAGGGCGGAGGAGCGATTTTGCTCCTAATGCCACGTACATACGGTCGAAAAAAGTCCGACCATGTGTACGTGGCATAACTTTTTTGCGGGAGGATGCCCCCATGCTTCGGCATATATATATTTTAGGCACCGGTTGCGTTAACAAAATGTTTTATTTTTTACTATGTTTTTTTTTTGGTATTTGCTTTGCAGGTATGGTATGGTAAGGTCTTACTGTTATACTGTAATGTTACTTTGTTTTAATGTTAACCATTATTTGCTTAGCAGGTACGCCATTCAGTTGCAGCGTGGATTTATTTATCTTGACAGCAACAGCGTTTGCTCCCACGATACATAAAGCCGCGACTCCAATGCTGTAGGAGGTGATTTCACCACCACAGTTAAAAAAAGAGCATATATGCCGAAGCATGGGGGCAGCAGAGGGCGGAGGAGCGATTTTGCTCCTAATGCCACGTACATACGGTCGAAAAAAGTTCGACCATGTATACGTGGCATAACTTTTTTTGCGGGAGGATGCCCCCATGCTTCGGCATATATAAATGGTGCATGTATGCCCATCATTAGAAGTGGGTGGATGAAGGGAGGTATTCTAATGGTGGGCATACCCACCGCGCCATTGGGAAATTGGGAAAGCATTTTATCACACCGATCTTGGTGTGGTCAGATGCTTTGAGGGCACAGGAAAGATCTAGGGTCTAATAGACCCCAATTTTTTCAAAAAAAGAGTACCTGTCACTGCCTATTGCTATCATAGGGGATATTTACATTCCCTGCGATAACAATAAAAATGACAACTAAGAAAAAAAAAATGGAAGGAACAGTTTAAAAATAAAATAAAAAAGCTAAATAAAAAGAAAAACTAAAAAAAAAAAAAAAAAAAAGCACCCCTGCCCCCCCTTCTTTTGCGCAAAGGCGAACACAAGCGTTGGTCTGGCGTCATATGTAAACAGCAATTGCACCATGCATGTGAGGTATCACCGCGAAGGTCAGATCGAGGGCAGTAATTTTAGCAGTAGACCTCCTCCGTGAATCTAATGTGGTAACCTGTAAAGGCTTTTAAAGGCTTTTAAAAATGTATGTAGTTTGTCGCCACTGCGTGTTTGTGCGCAATTTTAAAGCATGTCGTGTTTGGTATCCATGTACTCGGCCTAAGATCATATTTTTTATTTCATCAAAAATTTGAGCAATATAGTGTGTTTTAGTGCATTAAAATAAAAAAAAGTGTATTTTTTCCACAAAAAAATGCGTTTGAAAAATCGCTGCGCAAATACTGTGTGGAAAAAAAAAATGCAACACCCACCATTTTAATCTGTAGGGCCTTTGCTTTAACAATATATATAGTGTTTGGGGGTTCAACGTAATTTTCTTGCAAAAAAAAAATATGTTTTCATGTAAACAAAAAGTGTCAGAAAGGGCTTTATCTTCAAGTGGTTAGAAGAGTGGGTGACGTGTGACATAGGCTTTTAAATGTTGTGCATAAAATGCCAGGACAGTTCAAACCCCCCCCAAATGACCCCATTTTGGAAAGTAGACACCCCAAGCTATTTGCTGAGAGCAATGTTGAGCCCATTAAATATTTTTTTTTTTGGTCCCAAGAGATTGAATAATGAAAAAAAAAAAAATAATATTTCTTTTTACAAAAACTTGTCACTAAATGATATATTGCTCAAACATGCCATGGGCATATGTGGAGATACACCCCAAAATACATTCTGTTGCTTCTCCTGAGTACGGGGATACCACATGTGTGGGACTTTTTGGGAGCCTAGCCGCGTACGGGACCCCAAAATCCAAGCACCGCTTTCAGGCTTTCTAAGGGTGTAATTTTTTTATTTCACTCCTCACTGCCAATCACAGTTTCGGAGGCCATGGAATGCCCAGATGGCACAAACCACCCCCAAATGACCCCATTTTGGAAAGTAGACACCCCAAGCTATTTGCTGAGAGGTATGGTGAGTATTTTGCAGATCTCGCTTTTTGTCACAATGTTTTGAAAATTGAAAAAAGAAAAAAAAAATTTTTTTTTCTTTACTTTCTTCATTTTCAAAAACACATGAGAGCTGTAAAATACTCACCATGCCTCTCAACAAATAGCTTGGGGTGTCTACTTTCCAAAATGGGGTCATTTGGGGGGGTTTTGTGCTATTTTGGCATTTTATGGCCTTCGAAACTGTGATAGGTAGTGAGGAGTGAAATCAAAAATTTGCACCCTTAGAAATCCTGAAGGCGGTGCTTGGGTTTCGGGGCCCCGTACGCGGCTAGGCTCCCAAAAAGTCCCACACATGTGGTATCCCCATACTCAGGAGAAGCAGCAAAATGTATTTTGGGGTGCAATTCCACATATAACCATGGCATGTGTGAGCAATATATCATTTAGTGACAACTTTTTGAATAAATTTTTTTTATTTTTTTTTTTTGTCTTTATTCAATCACTTGGGACTAAAAAAAAAAATATTCAACGGGCTCAACATGCCTCTCAGCAAATAGCTTGGGGTGTCTACTTTCCAAAATGGGGTCATTTGGGGGGGTTTTGTGCCATCTTGGCATTTTATGGCCTTCAAAACTGTGATAGGTAGTGATAGGTAGTGAGGAGTGAAATCAAAAATTTATGCCCTTAGAAATCCTGAAGGCGGTGCTTGGTTTTCGGGGTCCCGTATGCGGATAGGCTCCCAAAAAGTCCCACACATGTGGTATCCCCGTACTCAGGAGAAGCAGCAGAATGTATTTTGGGGTGTAATTCCACATATGCCCATGGCATGTGTGGGCAATATATCATTTAGTGACAACTTTGGGCAAAAAAAAAAAAAGTTTGTAATATTCCCGCAACTTGTGGCAAAATATAAAATATTCCATGTACTCAACATGCCTCTCAGCAAATAGCTTGGGGTGTCTACTTTCCAAAATGGGGTCATTTGGGGGGGTTTTGTGCAATTTTGGCATTTTATGGCCTTCGAAACTGTGATAGGTAGTGAGGAGTGAAATCAAAAATTTACACCCTTAGAAATGCTGAAGGTGGTGCTTGGGTTTCGGGGCCCCGTACGCGGCTAGGCTCCCAAAAAGTCCCACACATGTGGTATCCCCATACTCGGGAGAAGCAGCAAAATGTATTTTGGGGTGCATCTCCACATATAACCATGGCATGTGTGAGCAATATATCATTTAGTGACAACTTTATGAAAAAAAAACAATTTTTTTTTTTTTTTTTTTGTCTTTATTCAATCCCTTGGGACTAAAAAAAAAAATATTCAATGGGCTCAACATGCCTCTCAGCAAATAGCTTGGGGTGTCTACTTTCCAAAATGGGGTCATTTGGGGGGGTTTTGTACTTCCCTGCCATTTTAGCACCTCAAGAAATGAGATAGGTAGTCATAAATTAAAAGCCGTGTAAATTCCAGAAAATGTACTCTAGTTTGTAGACGCTATAACTTTTGCGCAAACCAATAAATATACGCTTATTGGCAGTTTTTTTTACTAAAGACATGTGGCTGAATACATTTTGGCCCAAATGTTTGACTAAAATTGAGTTTATTAGATTTTTTTTATAACAAAAAGTAGAAAATCTCTTTTTTTTTCAAAATTTTCGCTCCTTTTCCGTTTATATCGCAAAAAATAAAAATCACAGAGGCAATCAAATACCATCAAAAGAAAGCTCTATTTGTGGGAAGAAAAGGACGCAAATTTCGTTTGGTTACAAAATTGCATGACCGCGCAATTACCAGTTAAAGTAGTGCAGTGCGAAATTGAAAAAAGACCTCTGGTCCTTAAGCTGACAATTGGTCCGGGGCTAAAGTGGTTAATAAAATGTACGAAATTTTCTGTATCACTTAAGGCTGCTTACACACTGGAGCGGGCAGGCATTGACGGTAAAACACTGCTAGTTTTAGTGGCGATTTACCGTCATTTTAGCAGCGCTATTCAGCCGCTAGCAGGGCGCTTATAACCCAGCTAGCAGCCAAGGAAGGGGTTAAATGCGCCCGTGAAGCGCATTTAAAATCGCATTGCAGGCGCTTCGGCAGTGGTGTCCATTCATTTCAATGTGCAGGAGTGGCGTAGGAGCGGTATACACCGCTCCAAAGATGCTGCTTTCAGGACTTTTTAACATCCTGCCAGCGCATCGCCTTAGTGTGAAAGCCCTAGTGCTTTCACTGAGACTGCAGGGGAGCCGTTTTGCAGGCGCTATTTTTAGCCCAAAAGCGCCTGAAAAACGCCCCAGTGTGAAAGGTTTTAACTGTTAGATTTTATGAGATGAAGAGAAAAACAAAAAAAAAATAAAAAATCTGCCTAACATATCGGCCCAAAAAAAAAAAAAAAAAAAAATCGGCATCATATATCGGCCGCCACTATTTCTAAATATCGGCATCTGCCAGAGAAAAACCCATATCGGTTGACATCTAGTTGAGAGCAGCTCCTGTTAAAGCAAGATCAAATGTCCGACAGCTCACCCCTACAAACTACATCAGCACAGCAGCTTTTCCCCCCCCTAGTCAATCCTTCAACAATTCTTACCAACTCCTTCAGCTTGGTTCACATCTAAGTGGCTCTAAAAGCCACATTTACATGGGCACAGTAGCCCATTGATTTGAATGGGCTGCCGTGTGTTTCATGCAGGAAAAGGGTTCCTACCATTTTTAACCGCAGAGGTAAATCACATGGTGCTTTGTACTATGAGGTTTCCAGCAACTAAAAACAGGGTGCGGTTTCAGATGTGCTGGGGTGTCATTAAGAATGAATGGCAGCCTTGCACATCAGCAAAGGTTCAGCATGGTTTGGCTGCGGGTGCTTAAAAGGTGATTTGCCCGCTGTCCTGCACCAGCAACCACCTACACAAATTTGAACCTAGCCTTCCTTCTCTTAAAAATGTTAACAAAAGCTCCCATTTGTAAATAAGTTCATAAGTATTAAAACAGTGTAGTCCAAGGGTCTCAAACTGGCGGCCCTTTAGCTGTTGCAAAACTACAATTCCCATCATGCCTCTGCCTGAGGGAGCCATGCTTGTAACTGTCAGACTTGCATTGCCTCAGGGGACTTGTTGTTTTGCAACAGCGGGCGGCCCGCCTGTTTGAGACCCCTGGTGTAGTGCCTTTGGGGCAAACTGCAAAATAAAATGTAAATTTGGGAGTTGCATGTTACCTTATTAACTACACCAATTGAAGCAGAACAAAATCCCAATCAACATGAACTATTTTTAACCACTTGAGAACCAAGTGTTTTTCTGACACTTCTCACATGTAAAAAAAAAAAGTATTATATAATATATATATATATATATATATAAGAGATATAATATATATATATATATATATATATAGAAATATATATATATATATATATATACCTATATATATATTTTTTTTTTTCTTTAAATGGGTGCACATTTGTTTTTATTTTTTTATGTCACACGTGAAAACGCACTTTAATTCGCAATACCCAATTGTTTGTAACTTGCATGTAATTTTACCACACCCATGACAGTGACAAACTACATACATAATAATATCCATAGGCTAATCTTTAAAAGCCTTTACAGCAGGGGTTCCCAACCTTTTAAAGAGCGAGGGCCACTTAAGCGACTTGGTAACTGGTGCGGGACACAATAAGTGGAGCGGACAGATGACAGATCTGTCCGCTCTGTATATGTACAGCGGACATGGACACACCCCCCCTATCCGATCCAACCAGATGGAAGGGGACTGATGCCCTTCCGTTTTTTTTTTTTAGTGGATCGGATTGGAGGTAGGTGGGTGCAAATGGACACAAGTCCGTTTACATCTGCCGCTCCATAGAGGTGAATAGAGGGTCCGCGTGGGTTGAACCGATCATATGAAAGGGGCCTACAGATGCTTTCACACTGATGTGCGGCAGTTCACCTGCACTGCGTGTACAGTGCATCTGTGGCTTTCCTGCAGGTTAGCTGGACTTTGCCATTGATGTCTATTATATCCTGCAGGTGTGGTGCACTTTCTGAAAGCGCACCAAACCCGCAAATAACAGAAGTCTATGACTCAGTGCAGGTAACCCAAAAGGTGCAATGCGCTGCACCTGCAGATCAGTTTGAAAGCAGCCCAGTAGCCACTGCAGAACAGATATGCCCATATATACACTGCTTTTAGTAATAAACTTACCTTTAAAAACAGTCTTCTATTCAGGTATCGCCGGCTTTTGCTGTCCCAGGCAGAATGCATTTGGTATCACTCCGCTTGGAACAGGAGCCGGCACTATACAGGAAGCATCTGCAAATGTGGCTCTGCTCCATCCGCAGCCGCTTGCTTCCCCTACAACTGGCTTCATTTAAAAACACTGATGCTCTGGGTTGGCAACCCACGATCTGGGCTTGAGAACCTGCTATCCCAAAGCAGGAGGTTGCGGGCCACATCAGAAGGCTCTGCGGGCCACTGGTTGGGCACCCCTGCTTTACAGGTTACCACTTTGAATTTACAAAGGAGGTTGGGTACTAGAATTAGTGCTCTCGATTTGACGTTCGTGGTGATACACGCATGTGTGGTGCTATCGCTGTTTACATACCAGTGTGCGCGGCAGAGGCACTTACATTTTTATTCTATTTTACACTGTACCTATATATTTTTTGTAAGCCGTGACAGGTTGCCTTTACCGAGACATCTGGAGTATGACCCCAGAACTGTCCTCTGCCGTTAAAAGCTTCAGATTATACCAAGATTGGTATCATCCGATGTTTTATTAAACCAGTAATGTTTTTTTTACAACTGGCGAAACCGGAAGTGACAAAACACTTGTTGCTTCCAATTTCTTAGACCATAGAGCTGATCGGGGCTGTTCCAGTCCAGTCAGCCCCCAGGATTTCTTTTACATGACAGTGCTTCACAAGCCAAAATAAAAGTACCGGGATGATAGCTGCAGGCATCTACCCAGTATAACCACAGAAAGTATGCTGCGGGGCAGCAAGTGGTTAATACGTATGCTGCTTGCATAAGTAAATAGATATGAAGGTATATTTTTTTGTTTTAACTCCCCTCTTCATCTGGAGGGGTTTTGTCAGCCAAGTACACCCTCCTGCCTGAAATAGGGGCAGATGGATTCCAGGAAGTAAATGCTACATGAGCCCTTACTCTAATGGCTGTAGCTAGAAATGCTATAGGGTGCTTTTCAAAGTGATTTCCCAAAACAAAGAATGCAGACAGATGGATTGGAGAGTTTGCTTTGAATATTAAGAGTGAGTGAATGTGAAAGTGAATGAATTAAGCAGAGCTCCACCCGCCCAAAGCCTTGCTCCTCTCCACAGCATTGCAAGTGTGGGAAACCGTCTGTAACAGACATGGCAAAATGTGGGTCATGAGTACTTAAAGCAGAAGTTGTTAGGTGGAACTCAGCTTTAAGGTTTTTAGTGCTCAGATACAGTTTTTAATACAGGATTTATATAGCACCAACAGTTTAAGCAGCGCTTTACAATATAAGTTTAGTTTTGCTTTGACAAACATTTTGGCTGTCACAATGCTAAAGCACCGCTAAGGCCTCATGCACATTTGCCAAGTTTTTCCAAATGCCTTTGCTCCCGGCAGAAAAAAAAATTAAAAAAAAAAAACACCACACCTAAAGTTGCATTTTGCACACGCATTTAAGCGTTTGTTTTTTCCATTGACAAAATATTAATTTATACTTCACACTGGAATGAACACTCAAATGTGCCTAGTGTTTAGATGCATTTGTAGTCTTTTAGGCACAAAATGTTTTTCTGCTTAAATACGCCTCTGATTGTGTTGGTGATTTTTTCAGTCTGTAAAAACTCCTATGAGCACATTGCCACACAGGGGCCGGGGGGACAGCATTTACCATCTTTTTTTCATATCCTGTGCACATGAAGCAAATATCTTCAGGGAAAATGGTTCTGGCTTTAGATATACTTAAATCAGAACCCGCCTGTTTTGTCATGTTATGACTGAACACTGGAACATTTAAACACCTCATCCTCCACCCCAGGATTCCAAGGAGAAAACTGGCACTACTCCTATCGTTTCTCCCTTATGTGGTAGACAATTCTTTGCCAGCACGGAGTAGTAAACATGAAAGTATACTATTCATACACAAAGCTGCGTACCTTCATTGGCTCCTTTGCGAAGCTGCTTGTAATTGGAGCCCTGCTGCACCAGATCTAGAAGAGTCTTTGAAAGTTGAGCATCGGCCAATGGATAGGCTTTGGGGTTCACTTCTGGTTCAGTCTGTAATACAATATAGAACAGAAAACACTGAATACAGGTCCGATCGTCTCCATACAATGCAATGAGAACGATCAGTCAAAGAGAGAAAAGGAGCGCATGGCGGCAGGAGCAGGCCGAGCACGTGCGCATACATCTTCATAACATGGCACACTCCCCCCTCCCCCATATACAGCCACACTACGGACATGCAGGTTACCGTCAACATTCCCCCGCATACCATGTTTACACCCGGGTATGAAGTCGTCTGGTCCTCTCTGCCCGGAAGCTTCACGGAGGAAAATCGAATGAACGAGTGTACAGCAATGCAGCGGCAACGTGTTTTCAACTTCCGGCGCCCAAAGAGAGGAAAAGGCGGAGCTTATATCAACTAATTTCCTGTGACGCTGAGCGACGACTGCATGCGTGCGCTCTTACTGCCAATGTTTCACCGCTGGGTGGCGCTGTAACACAGGACAGAACAATGTATTACGTCTTTATTATAATAACCGCTTCCACAATAATAGATGAGTATAGGCAGCGCATGGTGGTTGTGTAACAGAGATGGGACGACCCCCCCACTTGCAGCAAAGCACCCGAACAGGGGAAACGTTCTGACCCAAAAGGCGAACCATATCGAAGTCTATGGGAGCAGAAAAGGAAAAATCAAAAGTGCCCATTTGAAGGATTTTATATGAGTAATTGGCCATAAAAGGTGTTTAGGGGACCGGGTACTGTACTGGACATGTATCAATGCAAAAACATTTTTTTAAAAAAACAATTCAGGAGCAGTGATTTTAATGATGCTTAACCACTTAAAGCGGGATTCCACCCTAAAGTGGAACTCCCGCTTTTCGGAACCCTCCCAACCTCCGGTGTCACATTTGGCACCTTTCAGGGGGGAGGGGGGTGCAGATACCTGTCTAATGCAAAAACATTTTTTTAAAAAAAGGCTTTTTATGTTTATTAAAAGTCAGCAGCTATAAAAAGTGTAGCTGCTGATTTTTAGTAAACAGATTTTAATGATGCTTAACCACTTAATCCCACATGTGGTATCCATAAAAGGTGTTTAGGGGACCTACTCAGGAGGAGTAGCAGTAAATGTATTTTAGTGGTGTCATTTGTGGTATACACATGCCATGTGAGAGAAATAACCTATTACAATGACAATTTTGTGGAAAAAATAAAAAATTATCTTAATTTTGCAAAGAATTGTGGGAAAAAATGACAACATCAAAAACCCCACGATGCCTCTTACTAAATACCTTGGAATGTCTACTTTCCAAAAATGGGTCATTTGGGGGGTATTTGTACTTTCCTGGCTTGTTAGGGTCTCAGGAAATAAGATAGGCCACCAGTACATCAGGTGTGATCAATTTTGTATGATTTGCACCACAGCTTGTAGACTCTCTAACTTCCACAAAGACCAAATAATATCCACTAATTTGGGTTATTTTTACCAAAGATATGTAGCAGTATAAATTGTGGCCAAAATTTATGTAGAGAAATCAATAATTTACTAAATTTTATCACAGAAACAAAGAAAAATTATTTTTGATTCAAAATTTTCGGTATTTTTTAATTTATAGCGCAAAAAATAAAAAACCCAGGAGGTGATCAAATACCACCAAAAGAAAGCTCTATTTGTGGAAAAAAAATGACAAAAAATTAATTTGGGTACAGTGTTGCATGACTGAGTAATTGTCATTCAAAGTGTGAGAGCACCGAAAGCTGAAAATTGGTCTGGGCAGGAGGGGGGTTTAAGTGCTCAGTAGGCTAGTGGTTAAATAACATTTCTAATCATATGAAGTTAATAACAAGAGTCCCCCTTTACATCAGAGTCCACAGAGTTCCCCTTTTACATCTGAACTCACAGAGTTCCCATACACTGTAAAGGGGGGGGGGGGGGGGGCTCTGCAGACTCTGATGTAAGGGACTCCAGGGACCCTGACATGAGGGATGCTCTGGGAACCCTGATTAAGGGGGGGGGGGGGACACTGAGAACTCTGATGAACAGAGAGGACTCTGATGTAAGGGGGAACACTGTGGCATCTGGTGTAAAAGGGAACTCTGATGTAAGGGGTGCTCTGTGAACCCTGATTTATCTTAGCTTACTCACTCAGAGACAGGAGAGAGAGAGAAAAGGGGGGGGGGGCTTCAGTCACAGACGGGAATGGGTGCTGAGCTCACTCACCCCTTGGCAGTCAGCACCTCTCATTCAGATGTATCTAAGGCTGCTGGAATTTTAATTTCCAGCCCCCACTTTCCTTTTCTGAGGCACAGGGCCGAAGATTTAAGTGTGGGCAGACACAAAGGGGTGTAGGTGGGAGGAAGAGGAGCAGATCAAGCCCTCTCTACTCTCCAGTCTGTGTGTGTTTGGGGGGAGAGGGGTTGTTAGGGTTGGCTTTGGGCAGTGTGAGAGAGTGTAACAGACAACTGCAGCCAGCAACCCTGCTGGGAAGCCATAGTCAGGTCTAAATAATGTGTCCGGGTTTCAGGCAGTCTGAAACCTGGACGTATGATTCCAAACCCAAACTGTCTGGGTGAATCCCAGACAGGTGGCATCCCTAGTTCCACGGTCCAGCGATGCGGCTGAACGGAGCATCACTCCTCTTCCCCTCCTCTCTGCCGGCTCCTCCATTGCCACTCTGGGCACCCAGCCGTGACAGCTTTTGACTTCATGGCCAGGCACGCACGGCGCATGCACGAGCCACGATGCGCTCCCGGAGTGGACAGGCGATCTCCTGGGACCTGTCACGTGTCCCAGGAGATCGCCTAGAGGGAGGGGCTGCCTAAGGCGAAAGAAGGAGTCGCCTTGGCGGTCCCTGGGTGGAAGGAGGAAGTAGGGCAGGAAGTCCCACTCCTAACGAAGCCCCCACTCCCCCCCCCCCAAAAAAATTACATGCCAAATGTGGCATGTAAGGGGGCGAGGAGTGCTTAGAGCAGAAGTTCCACTTTTGGGTGGAACTCTGCTTTAAGCCCCGTACCATTTTGCTGGCCAAAGACCAGAGCACATTTTGCGATTCGGCACTGCGTTGCTTTTAACTGACAATTGCACGGTCGTGCGACGTGGCTCCCAGACAAAATTGACGTCCTTTTTTTCCTACAAATAGAGCTTTCTTTTGGTGGTATTTGATCACCTCTGCAGGTTTTATTTTTTGCGCTATAAACAAAAATAGAGTGACAATTTTTGAAAAAAAAAACATTATTTTTAACTTTTTGCTATTGTAGCGCCGACACTTGGCTAAAGTGTGCGCTATACATATGTAAATTTAGTTTTCCAGAACTGTAACAGAGTTCTGGGGGTTAATTGTGCAGGTTTTTACTTTGGCATCAGTTTGGCTGGGCTGTACTGGAGTTCTGCCTGACCATAGGTGCAGTGGGGCACCTGTGACAGGCTGAGAGCCAGGCCTGGTTGGACGTGTTAGGTGCCGATCTTTCCCGGAGCCAATCAGTGGGCGCGTCTGGCCCCGCTGCGTAGTCTGGGAAGGGGTATTTAAGGTGCTTAAGTCACGTGTTCAGGGTTCGGCTGCTGCTTTAAATCCTGGCTCCGGTCCGGGCCAGCCCCATGAGGGGTCCTGGACCCAGAAGTGTCTGCCGTCCCCGTAAGCATGGTCACCCTGACCAGCCCCAGAGGTCCTCATGGTCTGGGGTGGGGATCCGTCCGTTCCCGAGCCTCAGAACTGGATAGTTCGAGGCCCAGTAACTGAAGGAGGATTTGGAGGTGTCCCGGTGTGCTCTCAGTATTGGAGGGACACGGCAACTCGTACAAGCGACCAGGGGAGGACTCTTTGCAGGAGGGCCAAGAAGCTGGCTGCTCGGTAAGAGCCTGGGAGCTGAGTTGTATGGACACTAGAGAATCCACACTTCTCACAGTATCGCCAAGCAGGCTGAGAGATCCAGGTACTGTGGGAAAGGTTCCTATTTGTCTTCAGTTACAATCTAGTCTGTGGCAGAGACTTTGCAAAGTTTCCGGATCACATGTTGGCTGCTAAATCTATGGTTAGAGGTTTATCCAGCAGTGAAGCGCCCAGTTGCGAGTGACTACTCTCTGGGCTAACTAAGAGACATTCAGTGGATGTCAGCAGTTCAAAGTGCCTGATTTTTATCACCCGTGCCCTCTATTCCCACCTGAGACTGTGTTATAGTTGGATGTTACCCCTGCAGAGTAATAATCCTAAAAAGGACTTTTGTGTGTCAGCTTCTGAAGTTACTGGGTACTAACCCTGGGAACCCCTAGACAACGAAAGACAAGTTACGAGGAGGTAATTGGTAAGCCCAGAAAATTCAAGATCACCCCTAGGGGTTATGGCCGCTACACTATAATAAATATCCCCTATTTTTTTGCTCAGTTTAGGCCGATACGTATTCTTCTACATATTTTTGGTAAAAAAAAAAATCGCAATAAGCGTTTGATTGGTTTGCGCAAAAGTTATAGGGGTTCGTTTTATGGCATTTTTATTATTATTTTAATTTTTTTTTTACTAGTAATGGCAACGATCTGCAATTTTTATTGGGACTGCGACATTATGGCAGACACATCGAACAATTTTGACACATTTTTGGGAAAGTTGTAATTTTTACAGTGATCAGTGCTATAAAATTGCACTGATTACTGTAAAAATGACACTGGCAGTGAAGGGGTTAACCACTAGCTGGTTAGGAAGGGGTTAAGTGTGTCCTAGGGAGTGATTCTAACTGTTAGGGGGAGGGGCTGTGTGTGACACTTCACTGATCATAGCTCCCGATCACAGGGAGCTATGATCAGTGACAGTGTCACTAGGCAGAACGGGGAGATGCTTGTTTACATTATCATCTTCCCGTTCAGCTCCGTGAGACGATTGCGGATATCCCCACAGACATCGAGTCCGCGGGACCCGCCATCCTACTCACGGAGCTCCCGGCAGGGTCACACATGCGCCTCCAGTGGCGCGCATGTGACCACATGGCGGCAAATTCAAAGGGATGTACCTGTACGTCCCTTTGAATGTGCCATTCTGCCAAGGTATATGTTCATTCGGTGGTCGGCAAGTGGTTAAAGTACAATAAAATTAAAAAATCTTAAATATCGTGCCTGGGGGGTCCCCTTAATCTGCCTGTAAAATGCCGCATCTGTACCATATATAAAAGCATGCTGCAGGAAAAAAAAGCATGCAGCCTGGCAGGCCACATGTCCTCAACATGAGGGGGGGTGGGGGCTACCCCAAAGCACCTCATCACCATGTTGATTGGATTGGGACAAGGGTTTCTTCCCCACAACCCTGGGCTGTGGTTGTGGGGTTCTGCAGGCAGGGGCCTTATCGGAACCTGGAACCAAACCAGGCCACATGTCCTCAACATGGGGGGGGGGGGGGGTGGGTGGTTTGGGGTAGGGGGGGTCTGCCCCTCAAGCCCTAAAGCACCTTGTCCCCATGTTGATGGACACATTTAGCCGAATACCGCGGCTAAAACGACGGTAAAGCAGCGCTAAATATAGCGTAGTCCTTAAGCCTATCCCGGGGACATCTGGCTGCTAGGCTGTCTGAGGGCCTATCCAGAAGCAGGAGAGCAGCGTAGGGTTGGGACTGTGGGCTTCTAATCCAACCAGAAGTAATGGTTCCACTGGCCAGGGAACCAGTCTTTGTTGAAAGTAGAGGGGAAGCTGTCGCCACTAAGGGACCAACCACCTTTGTTCCCGGAGACCGCTGTGAGTAAGCTGAGGCCAGTACCAGAGCAGACTTCTCGCCAGCTGGGGACGATGAAGAAGTGGGAAAACTTCAGCAAGTGCCAAGTCAGGGACCCAGCGGTACAGCAGAAATTATGCTTGTGGAGCATCAGTGAGTGCCAAGCCAGGGACCTAACGTGTCAGAGGGGGTGAAGCCTGGGGAGTATCTGTGAGTGCCAAGCCACGGACCCAGCAAGAAAGCGGGGGTGACGCTTGAGGAAATTACTGAGTGCTAAAGTGGAAGAGCTGAGGTGATCCAGTGGCTATTGGATCTGAAGTCTAGTGAGAGAGACTGGGAGCTCGTTGAGTGAAGACCCACAGTGAGAGGTTGTGGGGTTACCATTAGTAACAGCTACAAGAATGTTGCCATAGGAAACAGCATCCTACCTATACAGAAGTGGTGGAGGCCTTCATCTATATAGCTGTCTGCCTATAAAAGTCTTGGAGTCTGCCAATTAACATTGCATCTACTCAAGGATGTCTTGGACGGAGTCGGCGGGCGGAGCGGAAGGCGGAGTCGGCGGGCGGAGCGGAAGGCGGAGTCGGCGGGCGGAGCGGAGGGCGGAGTCAGCACGGAGAGTGAGTACTCTGTGTCTGCGTGTTCCCAGCAGGGATGTTACTTGATCGGCGACCGGAGCCGTCACATTCAGTAATGCAAGTGAAGCTCCGTGTTGCCGTTACATGCCACGTGGTTCATAATCCCGACGCCCATCTTGGTACACCCTGGACTCACTCGGCCTCAATAAAACAGCAGCGGACATCTTGTTACACCCAGCCCATATAGTTGGGGCTGGGTGTAACAAGATGTCCGCTGCTGCTTTATTGAGGCTGAGTGCTAGGTGTACCAAGATGGGCGTTGCAGAGCAAAACTAAATCCTCTTGCCACTGCCAGCCATAAATCAGTGCCATCCAGCCAGTGCCCATGCAGCCACCCATCAGTCTGTGCCACCCATCAGTGCGTGCCACCCATCAGTGCCCATGTGTGCGTGCCACCTATCAGTGCCCATGTGTGCGTGCCACCTATCAGTGCCCATGTGTGCGTGCCACCTATCAGTGCCCATGTGTGCGTGCCACCTATCAGTGTTTGCCACCCATCAGTGCCCATGTGTGCGTGCCACCTATCAGTGTTTGCCACCCATCAGTGCCCATGTGTGCGTGCCACCTATCAGTGCCCATGTGTGCGTGCCACCTATCAGTGCCCATGTGTGCGTGCCACCTATCAGTGTGTGCCACCCATCAATGTGTGCCACCCATCAGTGCGTGCCACGCATCAGTGCGTGCCACCCATCAGTGCGTGCCACCTATCAGTGCCCATCAGTGCGTTAAGATTAAGAAGATATCATTAGTCTGTATTGTGGTTTGAAAACTGTCACATGGCATTAAAAAAAAAGTATCGGTAATCGGTATCGGCGAGTACTTGAAAAAAAGTATCGGTACTTGTACTCAGTCTTAAAAAAGTGGTATCGGGACAACCCTAGCTGCAAGGGTTAAAATTAACTCCATTAAAGTTTTGGCATGCCGCCAAAAGAAAGAGGTGGGCATTGAAGTTTCCAGAAAGTATCTGCACCAATCCGTTGGCAGGGGGAGAAGCCCCCACTCTGCAGACGAGGATAAGGAAATGCTGTCACGTGTGCCTGGTTGTGAGATGGAGAAGATGGCGCAGTTTGGAAGTATGATGGCGGATTGAAAAATGTATGCTCCAGGTGTTGGCTTTGGTCCGAGCGAGTCAAAAGGCGTTTTGACTGACAACGGAGTGCGGTATACACCTAAGGGAAGTCTTGCCCTGTACAAGGCTGGAGGCTAAAAAGCCTTGGGACTGATCTGTGGGAAGTGTTCCGGTTTGGCCACGCATCTGAGGCCTTGGGTTGTCTGCGGACGTTGTGGGGAACCCCTGCTTGAGGTAGTCTCACCAGCCCAACCTTCGTGGACACTGCAAGCGGATTGGAACAAGAATGTCACCCTCCCAGCTGGGAGAGGCATTGAGAGTTCACCTGCTATCACCCGACTAGTGAGAGAAGCTGCTCCTCTTGCTTCTGTGGCTGCTCCAGGACCCAGCGCTCCGGTCGCGATTCCTCCTGGGCCTACTGCTGAAGGGATATTTAGCTTAACTACTTCTTTGTATTATAATCAGTTTCCATTTTGTGTCTCTCATCCACTTCACAAATAGATATGCTCAAGTCTTGCTAATCAAGTTTCGTTTTTTCATGTTACTGTTATCTTCTTTTGTGTTTTCGTTTCTTGTAAAGCACGTGATATTTTAGAAATAATTAGTTTCACTTTGGTCATAAAATGTCTCTGTATATGATTGGATAATTTCTCAATGGGTGGTACTTTCTGAAAGCCCCTTTAAATATTCACACCAAAGAATAAAGATTAGATTTGCTCGGAGAGACTTTGTTGTCTTGTGTCATTGTCTCAATGGGATAATCTCACAGGCCTGTGGGGATTGAAAATCACACCTTACCAGAGATATCGAGGGTTAAATTCACCCCTAGACAATCTACATTCCCTTTCAGTTGGGGGCTCGTCCGGGATCGATTATAATATGTCTGTCTGGTGAGTAGAATTGATACATGTATCTTCTCTCACCGTGACACCTATTTAGAAATCGTTTCCTTTAAAGGGACCTGTAATTTGTGTAGAAGTTGTTTCAGACCTCGATAAGTTTAACTGCTCTGAGAAGCAGTAATAAACGCTGTTCTGAGTTAACAGTGAAAAAAAGCTCTGGGAGAGCTTTAAGGACTCTGAGAAGTCCACAGAATAAGACTGCTTTAAGAAGCAGCATTTGTTCCGGGTGAACAGTGAGAAAGCCCTGGGAGGGCTTTCCAGGACTCTGAGAAGTCCGTAGGAAAATGGTTTATACAGTACTGTAATTATAAGAAAAAGTCTGATAAGGTGTGCCGGACAAAACCCGATCTCTTTGCTTAAAGCGGTCCTGCACACACTTCATTTAGTAAATCTCTTTGCCTTCCAAATCAGGCAAAGAGTACTAAATGAAGTGTTTTTTTTTTTACTTACCTTGTAATTGCTGACATTCTTTCCTCTGTCTCTTTGGCGGTGGGCGGGGTCTCTGCGTCGATCCTCGTCCATGCCGCACTGTCTCCTGGGATCTGGTGTCATTGATCCCAGGAGTCAGTGCGGACATCTGCCGAAATCTCGCGAGATTTACGGGGCTCGTGCTGAAATCTCGCAAGATTTCGGCAGTTGTGGCCGAAATCTCACGAGCTTTTGGCGAAAGTGAGCTACACTTTGCTGTTACTGTGCACGCGTGAGATCAGCGCAGTAACGGCGGTGCATGCTGGGCCATAGAAGGTGCCTGTGTGGCTTCACATGCCCACAGGCAAGATGGCACCCAGCAGCAACACTTTTTATAAGTGTTTCTTTCTGACGAAAACCGGCAGCAGTTCCCTCTTAAAACAGAACACGTGAGTGTACAATAACCATCTCCTATTCCTTCTTATTGCAGAATAAAAAAAAATACATTACAGACAGTGTCATTCCGCTTTAACTTATCTATCGCGTAGAAGTTTTTAAGATAATTTGTAAACTGTCTGTCTGTGTGGAATTTGTCAGCGTTGTAAGGTAAGACGACGCCTTCCACTGCACTGTGTTATAATGGGACTTAAAGTGGAAGTAAAGTCACATTTTCCACTTTCACCTACAGGTAAGCCTGTAATGAGGCTTACCTGTAGGTACAAAAAATATCTCCTAAACCTTTACGGTTTAGGAGATATTCCCCGTGCAATACGCCGCTGACTGCAGCGGCGCATGCGCACGGGGGATTCTCGTCTGAAAGGCCGGCAGAATACGAACCCTGCCGGGACGAAGTCTCCCGTGCGCATGCGCGGGAGTGACGACATCGCGGCTCCAGCCACTCACAGCGCTGGAGTCGCGATACCCGGAAGACACGCCGAGGCAACATGTCAGCGACCTCGGCGTGGACCAGGTGAGTTACCGACGCCTCGTTCTAAGGTAAGTATTTCATAATGAGCTAGTATGCGGTGCATACTAGCTCATTATGCCTTTTCCCTTACAGGTGTAAAAAAAAAAAAAAAATGTCAGCGGGTTTACTCCCGCTTTAAATTAAAGCGACAGACGTGTCTTGCGGTGAACTCCCGGCTCCTTTTTGTGATTGATGGAAGTTCCCCAATCGAAATGTAGAGTAATGCTACAGTATCTGGTGATGTTGATGTTTACTCTTAATTATTTACATATGAATGCTTTGACTCTATAGTATGAGATAGTGAGCGTAATAGCAGTGTTAATAACACTTTCTTAAGGTAATACATAAATTGACATAGTCGGTAGGATACTCTGAGGCTAACTTTTGATCAAAACATGATATTTGAAGAATTCTTTTTGCTACTGGCATCTCTTGCACGGGGGAAGTCGGGTGCAAAATTTGGATATTTGGCTTTTTGCCAACATGGTTCAAGTGCTAATATCTCACTGACCGTAATAGATAGTGGGGAATTGTTTGCGGCATTAGTACAACAGCAATTGCAAGTACTGTTTGAACCTGTTGGCACTCTGCCAAAAATAAAAATAAGTTTGAAATAAAAATTGTTTGGTTGGGCGTGGCCTGACCTAGCTTGATGATGGACGCTTAGTTCCTGAGCTCCCGCTGCCTCACGACCTTTCATCTGTTTAGCTAAGGTAATTTCGCTTGAAACCGACAATACCTATGGGGACTGCCTCACGGAACTCATCGGCCTCCCGCTCCCGCTCTCCCCGTAGAAATCCCGGGGGTCTAGCTAATAATATCCCCGAAATGTTACAGAACACCAGGAGCAATATGGCGCCTGTCCCTCACGGACTTTCACAGGCCTCGGCTCCCGTGCATATCGGCACCCCTCCTGCTAATCCGCCACCCGTATCCACCGACCGGGCAGGAACGGAAGACTCCCTACCTCCCTCGCAGCCCCACCTTAACATCCATGACCTCTGAACCATTGCCGCTGACATTAAAGAAACCCTGTCAGCAGCCATTTTGGAGCTTCGTCTGGACATACATACCCTCAATGACAGGGTCCTCAGGGTGGAGAAGACTGTGGACCGTCAAAATTCACAGCTCAGAAAGACGACACACCATGTTGATACCCATACCCTCCAGCTGAGGGACATGCACAGGCACCTGGAAGACCTCGACAACAGGGGCAGACGCCACAACCTGTGTGTGCGAGGTCTTTCAGAGGCCATTGAGGGAGACCAACTGCTACCTACTGTGACGGCCCTGTTCAATGAAGTGCTGGCCAGACCACCTCAGACCCACATTTCCATGGACAGGATCCATGAGCACTGCGGCCTAGGGGTAGAGATACAGACCCCCCCGAGGGACGTGGTATGTTGCCTACCAGACTTTAAACATAAGGAAGACATCCTAAAACAAGCCAGAGGCAAACCACAAATCGCATATGCCGGCCGCCCTGTGCAGATTTATCAGGATCTCTCAGGCATCACACTACAACATCGCAGGGACCTGAAACCACTGCTTGATGTCCTTCGCAACAACGGTATTGCATACAGGTGGAAATTTCCATTTTGCCTTGCTGCTACTACACAGGGTCGCACGGCGCTCTTGAAGGTACCTGAAGACCTCACACAATTCTGCCATACCCTTAACATCCCGCTTACTGAAGTGCCTGACTGGTTTGCAGACTTTCGCCGCTCTGCAGTTAGGAGAGAGCTACCGCCAGCAGAATCTATGGAAGCGCAAGATGCCGGTTCCCGGAGACGCAGCTCGCCCTAAGCCCTCACTAATGCCTCAAGACACCGGGATACCCGCTACGATCGTAGCCCCTTCACCCCACCGCACTCGAGGAGAGCCAGAAGGGACCGTTAACTTGGGACTCCAGGATTACGTTACCCTCACCCATTAGGGTATGTTAGCACTGCAGTTCTGTTTATTTACTGGTTGCCGTTATTCCCGCTCAATTCCTCAATATATCAGTAAGCGCTTTATTTTTGTTTATTCTTTGGCTCAACTTTGCTGATGTATTAATGTTTGAATAACTGTTCTCCTCTCACTAAACTTCTGCACCCGTGTGACGTAATTTCTTGACTTGGCGCCAAATCGCCCTCCTTCCATGCCTACAATCCCCAGGACGCCTTGCGGCTATGTCTCCGCCCCCTTCATCCGGCACCCTCTGACATCGCAGGAAGAACTCCTCCATGCCGCTGGCCGGGACACAAGCTTCATCCTCTTTATGGCATGGTACACATCTAACGGTGCCTCTACAATGTCGGCCTCTATGGGGACTCTTGTACACGCTGGTGGTCACGTCCACTGACACTTCAGATGACATGCCGCAGTGATACAAGATTCTTCTCCATAACCGGGGGGAACATCACGGATAGTCCGCTGCATCCTCCCTGGCATACTTGAACCTTCACGATCCCTCGGAGCATTTGACTTGCACCTCCTTCAGGTACCCTCTATACTCCAGTACTCATTCATGATACTGGCTACACAGTATTAAGGCTTGTGACCTGCCCTCCTGTTCCGTGGAGTCCACGGCCACATACCCCTGCATATTCAGCCTTGGAAGTATTGACTGCCTACTTATGCCATGCATATCCCTCAAAATAAGGCTAGCCTCCAGCCCCACGAGTACCAGCTCTCGTTTATGCTTGCCTTACAGGTCTGATACTCTGTGAATTGTAAGTTTTTGCTTGGTTCTCACTCCCAAACGAATATGGTCATAGTTACTTTTATATGTCTGGGTTTTATGCCCCGTACACACGTTCGGACTTTGTCCGCCGGACCTAGTCTTATGCCCCGTACACACGTTCGGACTTTGTCCGCCGGACTTTGTCCGCTGGACCTAGTCCGGCGGGACTTCCCCACACACGCCCGGACTTCCGAGCGTGTGACTTGCCCACACACGCCCGTACTTCTCCGGCGGACAATCCGCTGGACAAAGTCCGCGGGACTTTTGAAAATGAACGGACTTGCCCACACACGGAGCAGTACGTTCATTTAGAACGTAACTTCAGGTATACGTAGCTAGCGTAGGCAGTAAATGCCGGCGCGCTAGCTCCGTCACCTGGCATGGATTTAAAGGGACTCCCCACGCCGAAAAACGGCGTGGGGGGCCCCCCCCAAATCCATCTCAGACCCTTATCCGAGCACGCAGCCCGGCAGGCCAGGAAAGGGGTGGGGACGAGCGAGCGCCCCCCCCTCCTGAGCCGTACCAGGCCGCGTGCCCTCAACATGGGGGGTGCCCTGGGAAAGGGGGGCCGTGCGGCCCCCCCCCCCACCCCAAAGCACCTTGTCCCCATGTTGATGAGGACAAGGGCCTCTTCCCGACAACCCTGGCCATTGGTTGTCGGGGTCTGCGGGCGGGGGGCTTATCGGAATCTGGGAGCCCCCTTTTATAAGGGGGCCCCCAGATCCCGGCCCCCCACCCTATGTGAATGAGTATGGGGTACGATGTACCCCTACCCATTCACCTAAGGTGTAAAATGTAAAGTAAAAAAAAACACACAATTTTGAAAAAATATTTTATTGCACTGCTCCGGGGGTCTTCTTCCGTCTTGGGGGACTTCTCGCCGGACTCCTCCGCCATTTACCTAGCTCTTTTACCGAGCGGAGAAGTCCGGCTACCTTCTTCGTCGTCACCGCCGTCTGGGGGTCTCGATCCGCCTTCGGGGGTCTTCCGGGGTCTCTTCTGTTCTTGCCGCTGTCGTCGCTTTCTGCGCCGCCTTCTTCTTCTTCTTCTCTTCTCTTCTTCTTCTTCTTCTTCTTCCGATGTTGACTCGTCGCTCTCTCTGGCCGGAATGCCAGAGCCGCGCTGTGCTGGGACTTATATAGGGACAAGGGGACAGGGTCACATGCTCATGTCACATGGTGACCCCGCCCCCTTGTGATGTCACAGTCCCAGCATCCTCTGGGACTGTGACATCACAAGGGGGCGGGGTCACCATGTGACATGAGCATGTGACCCTGTCCCCTTGTCCCTATATAAGTCCCAGCACAGCGCGGCTCTGGCATTCCGGCCAGAGAGAGCGACGTGTCAACATCGGAAGAAGAAGAAGAAGAAGAAGAAGAAGAAGAAGAAGAAGAAGAAGGCGGCGCAGAAAGCGACGACAGCGGCAAGAACAGAAGAGACCCCGGAAAGACCCCCGAAGGCGGATCGAGACCCCCAGACGGCGGCGACGACGAAGAAGGTAGCCGGACTTCTCCGCTCGGTAAAAGAGCTAGGTAAATGGCGGAGGAGTCCGGCGAGAAGACCCCCAAGACGGAAGAAGACCCCCGGAGCAGTGCAATAAAATATTTTTTCAAAATTGTGTGTGTTTTTTTACTTTACATTTTACACCTTAGGTGAATGGGTAGGGGTACATCGTACCCCATACTCATTCACATAGGGTGGGGGGCCGGGATCTGGGGGCCCCCTTATAAAAGGGGGCTCCCAGATTCCGATAAGCCCCCCGCCCGCAGACCCCGACAACCAATGAGACCCCGACAACCAATGGCCAGGGTTGTCGGGAAGAGGCCCTTGTCCTCATCAACATGGGGACAAGGTGCTTTGGGGTGGGGGGGCCGCACGGCCCCCCTTTCCCCAGGGCACCCCCCATGTTGAGGGCACGCGGCCTGGTATGGCTCAGGAGGGGGGGGGGGCGCTCGCTCGTCCCCACCCCTTTCCTGGCCTGCCGGGCTGCGTGCTCGGATAAGGGTCTGAGATGGATTTGGGGGGGACCCCCACGCCGTTTTTCGGCGTGGGGAGTCCCTTTAAATCCATGCCAGGTGACGGGGCTAGCGCGGCGGCATTCACTGCCTACGCTAGCTACGTATACCTGAAGTCACGTGCTAAATGAACGGACTTTCCGATGAGCGGCAAGTCCGTTCATTTCAAAAGTCCGGCGGACTAGCCTACTAACGGCGGGATTGTCCGCCGGACTGCCAAGTCCAGCGGATAATTTTAAAACAAAACTTAAAACCTAGTCCGCCGGACTTTTGGCGCCAAAAAGTCCGCCGACGCCCACACACGAGGGGATTGTCCCTGGACTTGAGTCCAGCGGATAATCCCGCGGGATAGTCCCTTCGTGTGTACGCGGCATTAGTGGTACAAGTTTGCTACTACCGGAAGCCTTGCACCCTTCTAATTCCCCCTCCCACACCCACACCATCACTCGCTACCACCTTAAGTTCCTTATCTCCCCTATTCACCCCCACACAGGCTTCCACTCTATTGCCATCCTCTCCATTCATGTAATGTGGTCGGGCATCAGGGAGATCTCGCCATATTTTGATCGCTTCTATCCACATCTCAATCTGGTTGGTTCCAACCCCCACACAGAGGTGTCAGGTGATGAGTTTACGCTCCTACACGTGAACTCACCCCTGTCACCCTGACCACCACCGAATCTCTTTTTTCGTACGAAATAAAAAATATATTTTTCTTATTTTTATTTTTATTTTTTATTTTTTTTGAGGTCTGTGGGAATACTTTTTTCCCTCCCTCTTCGTTTTTTTTCTGGGTGGTTTATTCCACCTATTAACTGGAAACGTTGCGTTTTTTTACGCATACCACATGCTCTGCTGATCTCTGTCCAGCTTATATCTACTGCACATAATAACTGATGGCGGACTACATGGCCTCGTCCTCCACCCCGCCCTTACACACACAGCTGAATGAACAGCTCAAACTTTACTCTGTAAACATACAGGGCCTTAACACACCTGAAAAGCATTCTCTCCTGCTCGCCTCTCTACAGAAATCTAAAGCCCACATAGCGCTAGTGCAGGAAACGCATTTCAGATCTGACAACATTCCTAAATTACACAATCATCACTTTCCCCTGGTTTTTCACGCTCCCAATGATGTTGCTAAATCTAAAGGGGTATCTATATTAATATCCAAACACTGCCCAATTCAAGACATAACTACTCAAACAGACACACAAGGGAGATTCATATTTCTTAAAGGGACACTTTACAATAAGCCCATCACTATTGCTAATATTTATGCTCCAAACTCGCAACAAGTGTCCTTTTTTCGGAATACGCTCAGGTTGCTGACTTTGTTTCAAAATGGCACCCTTATAGTGGGCGGCGATTTTAATGTAGCTTTAAACCCCCCCTGGACTCTTCCAATGGTACCTCCACACTGACATACAAGGCTCTTAAAGCCATCAAATTAAAATTGCATGACCTTTTACTCCACGACACATAACGTACCCTCCACACCAATGACAAGGATTTTACTTTCTTCTGTGCTCCTCACAACAAACATTCCAGACTGGACTATTTCTTTATTTCGCAACCTGGCCTTACCTACCTAACAAAGGCCACCATTGAACCTATGATACTATCTGATCACAATCCTATCACTATGCTCCTCTCGCTGACTCCTAAACCGCCCACGTCGCGTATATGGCGTCTAGATGACTCCCTACTCTCTGACTCAGACACAATTCGCCAAATTTCAACCCACATTTCTCAATACTTTACCGACAACGCAATGTCCGACACCGACACTGCAACATTATGGGCTGCTCATAAATGTGTCCTGAGAGGACGCCTTATCTCTCTAGCTGCTACACGCACCAAACTACGGAAAGTAGTCGACTCCCTAACCCAACGCATACGCATCCTAGAAAGAACACACAAAGCCTCGCGGGCGGTGGACACCTTGACTGAATTGACCCAGGCCAGGAATGACCTTCTAGAAGTATTGCACAAATCACTGAAACGGAAATACGCCCTAACTCAAAAGGTTTTCTATGAGTTCAGCAACAAATCTGGAAAAATGCTCGCCAGAGCTTTGCAGACCAAAAAAGCAGCTCACACTGTTCACATGCTTAAGACCGAAAAGGGTGCTACTGTCACCAAAACTGAAGATATTGCCCACCAATTTGTGCAATACTTCTCAAAACTATATAATCTACCCAAGCCCTCTAATATTTCCCTCCAGACTGATAGGACGGCCTTGATGCAATCGTTTCTACGACGGTACTCCCCGAACCCCCTCTCATCTGACGACACCGCTGCTCTTGATTCCCCAATTTCTATAGAAGAGGTTTCTCTTGCTCTTAAACAACTAAAATCTGGAAAGTGCCCAGGCCCTGATGGTCTCACCACCTGCTATTTCAAATCTTTCGCTGACATCCTATTGCCCCATTTTGTTAAAGCATTCAATAATTTTTCGTCTAATGCCTCCACCACCAGAGACCTCTTAGAAGCCCATATTACCCTTATACCTAAGCCAAATAAAGACACAACACTGGTTTCCAACTATAGACCCATTTCGTTGCTCAATGTTGATATCAAATTATACGCCAAAATCTTGGCAAATCGTTTACAACCACTTCTGCCCAAATTAATTGACCTTGACCAAGTGGGGTTTGTCTCTGGCAGAGAAGCCAGAGACAACACCATTAAAGCTATAAACATACATCATTGGATGACCACTAATTCCACCAAAGGTTTCTTCTTATCCTTGGACGCAGAAAAGGCGTTCGACAGGGTGGCATGGGACTTCATGGAAGCAGCTCTTCACAGGGTAGGCATACCACAAACTCTACTTAATATGATCATGGCCTTGTATTCCTCCCCTACTGCAAAGGTTAGGGTGAATGGTCACCTGTTGAACGCCTTTTCTGTTTCTAACGGTACCCGCCAGGGATGTCCGCTATCCCCACTGCTGTTTTTGATCACATTGGAACCCTTTCTCCGCAAAATTAGGGAAAACCCGGATATCGTTGGCATCTGGATTCAACACAAAACATACAAAGTGGCAGCATATGCCGACGATATCCTTCTGTTCCTATCCAACCCTTTAATCACTATCCCGAATCTCCTTAAGGAATTTTCCCTCTTTAAAGACCTGTCCAACCTCCTGATTAATTTTAAAAAATCACACGCTCTTAACATATCCCTACCATCTACCATGGTCACGCACTGTAAAGACACCTTCCCTTTCCTCTGGGAACCCACTGCCATTACCTATTTGGGTATCCGGATACCCACCAATCTTGCCAACCTGTATGCTCTTAATTTTCCACCCGTTTTAGACAACATCCACACTGACCTTTTAAGATGGAACCATGGCACATTTTCGTGGTTCAGTAGGATTGCCGTTCTAAAAATGAACGTGCTACCCAGACTCCTTTACCTGTTACAAACTATCCCGATTAGACTCCCACCGTCCTTTCTCTCTTCCTTCAAACGTATCTGCAGGACCTTCATATGGTCTACCAAGCCATCAAGACTGAGTTGGAACAGGTTGACGCTTCCCAAACTGAAAGGCGGTGTGGGTTTACCAGACCTACAGAGATACCAATGGGCCTGCCATATGGCCAGAATTATTGACTGGCACATCCATGACTCGTGCAAAGATTGGATCCAAATCGAACGTTCCTTTACTTGCACTCCTCTGACACACTTTCTGTGGTTACACCCCTCACATACACCCAAACAGTTACTCCTTCACTCAACGATAGGAGCCACTTTACAATACTCTCGCCTAGTGAATAATCATTCCCATATTTTGAATACCCCGGGACCCATGACTCCACTATCTAACAATCCTGACTTCCCTGCAGGTCTCGCGCTGCGGGATTCCTCAAATCTGCGCACCGCAACAGACCCTAGAGCAAAATGTTTCTTCACTAACGGTGAGATCTCATCACACCACTGTATTTCCCAAGCTCTACCTGACTACCGAATACCTTTCTTTACTTATTTGCAACTTAAACACTTTTTCCTGACTTGTACACCCACTGTGCCATGGCACCATGACTTCACGCCTTTTGAAACACTTTGTCTGCAGCAGGAACCCCAAAAACATGTCATATCCGCGACCTACTCACTCCTCTTTTCTACCCACGATATCAAATCTGACTCTTTGGTTAGTAAATAGGAATCTGAGCTGGACATAGACCTTTCACCCCAGGATTGGGAAAACATTTTTACACATATTCACAAGGGTTCTCTCAATGTCTCCACCCAAGAAAATCGATACAAGCTGTTTTCCAAATGGTATAGAACGCCCCAACTCATTCACAAATTCCACCCGAGCGTCACCCCTCTATGTTGGAGGTGCAATACTGCTTCTGGCTCCCTTCTTCATATTTGGTGGGAGTGTCCACAAATCCAACCCTTTTAGACCAAAATACAATCCCTCGTACATCGCATCACTACCTACGAGATTCCACTCTCCCCTGCTCGATTCCTCTTACACCACACCCCCGCCTCCATCCGCACATACAAGAAATCCCTTACAATTAATTTACTTAATACTGCTAATCAATGCATACCGGTCCACTGGAAGAGTCCCACACCTCCTACAATCACTGAATGGACCCGTAGGGTCGACAAAATGGAGGAAATGGAAAGCCTCATACACCAAGCCAAAGACACTATCACGAGCCATGAATCTACTTGGGCCTGTTGGAAACACTTCAGGACATCCCCCCAACCCTCTCTGACTGCCTCTGATCCGCCCCTTTCTTGAAACATTCTTGCTCACAACCTGATTTTTTACCATACTTATAACCAGGTTTTGCAGAGTCTACCACACTCTCCTTTCTCACGTGACCTCTGTTATATACCCCCTCTCGTTTATTTTGATGTCTATATGCCATTATGCTATGCACAATTTAGTGTTCCGATGCTACCAGTCCCTGATGGGTGCATACCCTACACTCCAATTAATCCTTTCCTCATTTGTCCCCTCCCATTCACAGCAAGTCCCCTATTGGGGTGAATGGGTTGGGATCACCCAATGCTGCCCCTTATAACCGTACTTTTACTTGTTCAGGTACACTCCATCACACCAGTTTTTGGGGGTTACACACAGAGACAACCAAGAGGATGGCTTACAGCCAATAGTTGAGGATTTCTTAAAGAAGGGGATCTTAAAGGGAAATCGTCTCGCCCTACATTAACATTAACCCAGTAAAGAAGGCAAATGGTGACTATAGGTTTGTACAAGACCTAAGGGCCATTCGTAACTTTTTTTTCGATTCGTAACTTTTTTTTTTCGATTCGTAACTAACTTTTTTTTTTTTTTTTTTCGATTCGTAACTTTTATTTTTTATTTTTTTTTTCGATTTGTTGTAATTTTCCGTGTCTCTATTGAACAAAAAAATTCGTACATTCGTAACTTTTTTTTCGATTCGTAACTTATTTTTTTCGATTCGTAACTTTTTTTTTCCGATTCCTAAATTATTAAAATGTAATAATAGCATACACATTACATAAAATTATGAATTATGCTCCGATTACGAATCTACGAATCTTACGAATCTTACGAATGTACGAATAAATACGAATGCGTTCGAAAATTAAACTAACGAAAAAACGAATCAACGAAAAAATAACTCTTACGAATGTACGAATCGTTACGAATCCGAACACCGATGACTTACGAATGTACGAATCGTTACGAATCCGAACACCGACGACTTACGAATGTACGAATCGTTACGAATCAACAGAAACGAAAAAAACGAAACGGGTTCAGACATGCCAGACTGTATAAAATGGTCAGATGAAATCTGCAATGCTTTCGTGTATTTTAAAAATGCTATGGTAATGGCTCCAGGGCTCGGCCTCCCTAACTATGGAAAAATGTTTCATTTGTTTGCAAGGGAAAATTGTAATTACTTTGTCAGGTGTCCTCACTCAGGAGCATGGAGGCAAGTTGCGCCCTATTGTTTTTTTTTTCAAAGATGGTTCCGGTGCAGGTTCAAGGCATGCCTGTGTGTCTCAGAGCTTTAGCATCCTATTCGATGATGGTTGAGATGGCCACTTCTTTTACTCTGGGGCACGACACTACACTTCACACCACCCACAATGTATCAATCCTGTTGAAAAATGTACATACACAGCACGTCTGCTCAAAGGTTGAGCGGCTATGAGGTGATCTTGCTGTCTAATCCAAAATTGCACATCAAATATGCTTCTCCCACTACAGGACCAGCACCAATCCAAATGCCCTTTTAGGATTAAAAGGAGAGCAGAATGAGGTTGTGCCACAACATGATTGCATAAACCTCAATCACCAAGACACATCACCCAGGTGTGATTTATCTTCCACAACACTGCAGGGCACACACAGGCCAACAAACAGATTGCCAAGGAAATGTTCTGGCTGATTAGCTGCTAAACAAGCTGCTACTTCACAAAATACACAGATCCAAATGCCCATGCTAGCACCAGAATTGCCCTTTTTTGATCAGGTTCTTTCAGATTTGCAGGGATGTGCAGAAGAAGCTGATCTCAGAGATTGGGACAAAATAGGTGTGCAGAAAGATCCAAAGACTGGACTTCTCTGCAAAGAGGGGAAGCCATGTATACCAGTAGCTAGTGCATCACTTTTTATTTCCCAGTACCATGGAATAGGTCACAGAGACTGGAAAGCCACTTGTGAACTATTGGAGAAAGACTTTAACATTACAGGACTTTCCTGGCTGATTAAAGATTATGTAGCAAGATGCATCACATGTATCAGGAACAATCCAAACAACCCACACAAGGCCAAACATGAACACCTGATATATCCAACAACTCCTTTTACACATTTGCAGATTGACTTCACACACATGCCCAAACTAGGCAAAAGACAGGAATATCTTTTGGTAAATGTGGACATGTTCACAAGATGAGTTGAACTTTTTGTAACCACAAAAAAAGATGCACAAACAGTAGTGAGGATCCTCGTTCAGGAAATCATTCCTCGATGGGGATGCCCACTTCATATAAACTCAGACAATGGACCTGCATTTGTATCAAGGGTCTGCCAGGACTTGGTAAAAACTCTCAAGATAGAATGGAAGTTTCGCATTCCCTACCACCCTCAAAGCTCAGGGATAGTAGAAAGAATGAACAGAACAGAGGCGGCTCTAGACTTTGTGAGGCCTCAGGCAAAACTTAGACATGAGGCCCCACTCACTCCCATAATGGGAAAAATAATTCAAGGAACGAAAATTAACTGTATTAGGAGGGTACAGTATAGGGGAGTGGACAGTACAGGGCGCAGGAGGGAACAGTACAGGGGGCAGGCTGTCAAAGAAAGAGAAGGAAGGAAAGAAAGACGTAAGGAAGAAAAAAAGAGAAGGAAGGAAAGAAAGACTTAAGAAAGAAAGAGAAGGAAAGAAAGAAAAGATGGAAGGAAAGGTGGAAGGAAAGAAAGAAAGAAAGAAAGAAAAGAGGGAGGAAAGAAAGAAAGAAAGGAAGGAAGGAAGGAAGGAAGGAAGGAAGGAAGGAAGGAAAGGTGGAAGAAAGAAAGAAAGAAAGGAAAGATGGTAGGAAAGAAAGAAAGAGAGAAGGAAAGAGAAAGGAAGGAAAAGTGGAAGGAAAGAAAGAGAAGGAAAGAAAGGAAAGAGAGGAAGAAAGAAATAAAGAAAAGAAAGAAAAGATGCAAGGAAAGAAAGAAAAGATGGATGGAAAGATGGAAAGAAAAAAAAGAAAGATGGAAGAAAGAAAAAAAGAAAGAGAGAAAGAAAGAGAGGAAGAAAAGGTGGAAGGAAAGAAAGAAAAGAAAGATGGAAAGAAAGAAAGGAAGGAAAGGTGGAAGGAAAGAAAGAAAGAAAGAACGATGGAAGAAAAGAAAGATGGAAGGAAAGAAAGAAAGAGAGAAGGAAATGAAGGAAAGGTGGAAGGAAAGAAAGAAAAAGAAACAAAAGAAAGAGAAGGAAAGAAAGAAAAGATGGAAGGAAATAAAGGAAAGGAAAGGTGGAAGGAAAGAAAGAAAGAAAGAAAAAGAAGGAAAGAAAGAAAGGAAAGAGAGAAAGTGAGAAGGAAAGAAAGAAAGAATAGATGGAAGGAAACAAAGAAAGGAAATAAAAGGTGGAAGGAAGGAAGGAAAGAAAGAAAGAAAGAAAGAAAGAAAGAAAATGAAAGGAACGATGGTAGGAAAGAAATAAAGAGAGAAGGCAAGAGAAAGAAAGGAAGGAAAGGTGGAAGGAAAGAAAGAAAGAAAGGAAAGATGGTAGGAAAGAAAGAAAGATAGAAGGAAAGAAAGGAAAGATGGAAAGGAACCCCCTCTCGTTTATTTCGATGTCTATATGCCATTATGCTATGCACAATTTAGTGTTCCGATGCTACCAGTCCCTGATGGGCGCATACCCTACACTCCAATTAATCCTTTCCTCATTTGTCCCCTCCCATTCACAGCAAGTCCCCTATTGGGGTGAATGGGTTGGGATCACCCAATGCTGCCCCTTATAACCGTACTTTTACTTGTTCAGGTACACTCCATCACACCAGTTTTTGGGGGTTACACACAGAAACAACCAAGAGGATGGCTTACAGCCAATAGTTGAGGATTTCTTAAAGAAGGGGATCTTAAAGGGAAATCGTCTCGCCCTACATTAACATTAACCCAGTAAAGAAGGCAAATGGTGACTATAGGTTTGTACAAGACCTAAGGGCCATCAATAGCCTAGTGGTACCGATTGCCCCAATAGTGCCTGATGTGCCATCAATATTTACCGCCATACATTCTGATGCAGAGTATTTTACTGTGATTGATTTATTGAACGCATTTTTATTTCCGTCCCTGTGGATGAGGAGACACAGCCAATCTTTGCTTTCTGTTTAAAAAAAAAACACCAACTAACATGGTGTAGAATGCCCCAGGGCTATATAGACTCCCCTGCAGTCTATTCCATTGTCCTTCAAACTACTCTCAGAGCTTGGATACCAGGACACTGTTCATCCCTGCTGCAGTATGTGGCTCCTCATCTGCAGTTCTACTCGGGTGGCCACCCTGGAGGATGGGAGGGATCTTTTGAAATGTCTTTTTGAAAGTGGTCACAAAGTGTCAAAGAAAAAATTGCAATGGTGTCAGGAAACGGTTGAATATCTTGGTTCTGTACTCAAAAGGAGAAAGGAAAGTCAATCACAAAAGAGCTATGGCTCTTGTGGGTCTGCCCCGCCCACTTGCTAAGAAAGACATGTTCACCTTTCTTGGTATGATTGGTTACTGCCACCAATGGATACCTGATAGACATGTGCAATTCGTTTAGTTTTTTTTCGTTTTTCTTTTTTTTTCTTTTTTTTCGTTCGTTTGTTTTCGTACGAATGAACGTATCGTTCGAATCGTACGAATCCGAATAACGAATCTTTTGAATCGTACGAATCCGATTAACGAATCATTTGAATCGAACGAATCCGAAAACCAACGAAAATCCGAAAAAAAAAAAACTAATTAGAAACAACGAATGTACTAATGAAGAAAATCCGGAAAACGAACAAAAAAATTCGTACATTCGTAACTTTTTTTTTGTTGAATTGGTAATTTTCCGTGTCCCTTACAATGGTGCTGCTAACTTTTTTTTTCGATTCGTAACTTTTTTTTTTTTTTTGCGATTTGTAATTTTCCGTGTCTCTATTGAACAAAAAAATTCGTACATTCGTAACTTTTTTTTCGATTCGTAACTTTTTTTTTTCGATTCGTAACTTTTTTTTTCGATTCCTAAATTATTAAAATGTAATAATAGCATACACATTACATAAAATTATGAATTATGCTCCGATTACGAATTTACGAATCTTACGAATCTTACGAATGTACCAAAAAATACGAATGTGTTCGAAAATTAAACTAACAAAAAAACGAAAAAATAACTCTTACGAATGTACGAATCGTTACGAATCCGAACACCGACGACTTACGAATGTACGAATCATTACAAATCCGAACACCGACGACTTACGAATGTACGAATCGGTACGAATCAACGGAAACGAAAAAAACGAAACGGGCTCAGACATGCCAGACTGTATAAAATGGTCAGATGAAATCTGCAATGCTTTCGTGTATTTTAAAAATGCTATGGTAATGGCTCCAGGGCTCGGCCTCCCTAACTATGGAAAAATGTTTCATTTGTTTGCAAGGGAAAATTGTAATTACTTTGTCAGGTGTCCTCACTCAGGAGCATGGAGGCAAGTTGCGCCCTATTGTTTTTTTTTTTCAAAGATGGTTCCGGTGCAGGTTCAAGGCATGCCTGTGTGTCTCAGAGCTTTAGCATCCTATTCGATGATGGTTGAGATGGCCACTTCTTTTACTCTGGGGCACGACACTACACTTCACACCACCCACAATGTATCAATCCTGTTGAAAAATGTACATACACAGCACGTCTGCTCAAAGGTTGAGCGGCTATGAGGTGATCTTGCTGTCTAATCCAAAATTGCACATCAAATATGCTTCTCCCACTACAGGACCAGCACCAATCCAAATGCCCTTTTAGGATTAAAAGGAGAGCAGAATGAGGTTGTGCCACAACATGATTGCATAAACCTCAATCACCAAGACACATCACCCAGGTCTGATTTATCTTCCACAACACTGCAGAGCATACACAGACCAACAAACAGATTGCCAAGGAAATGTTCTGGCTGATTAGCTGCTAAACAAGCTGCTACTTCACAAAATACACAGATCCAAATGCCCATGCTAGCACCAGAATTGCCCTTTTTTGATCAGGTTCTTTCAGATTTGCAGGGATGTGCAGAAGAAGCTGATCTCAGAGATCCAAAGACTGGACTTCTCTGCAAAGAGGGGAAGCCATGTATACCAGTAGCTAGTGTATCACTTTTTATTTCCCAGTACCATGGAATAGGTCACAGAGGCTGGAAAGCCACTTGTGAACTATTGGAAAAAGACTTTAACATTACAGGACTTTCCTGGCTGATTAAAGATTATGTAGCAAGATGCATCACATGTATCAGGAACAATCCAAACAACCCACACAAGGCCAAACATGAACACCTGATATATCCAACAACTCCTTTTACACATTTGCAGATTGACTTCACACACATGCCCAAATTAGGCAAAAGACAGGAATATCTTTTGGTAAATGTGGACATGTTCACAAGATGAGTTGAACTTTTTGTAACCACAAAAAAAGATGCACAAACAGTAGTGAGGAAATCATTCCTCGATGGGGATGCCCACTTCATATAAACTCAGACAATGGACCTGCATTTGTATCAAGGGTCTGCCAGGACTTGGTAAAAACTCTCAAGATAGAATGGAAGTTTCGCATTCCCTACCACCCTCAAAGCTCAGGGATAGTAGAAAGAATGAACAGAACAGAGGCGGCTCTAGACTTTGTGAGGCCTTAGGCAAAACTTAGACATGAGGCCCCACTCACTCCCATAATGGGAAAAATAATTCAAGGAACGAAAATTAACTGTATTAGGAGGGTACAGTATAGGAGAGTGGACAGTACAGGGCGCAGGAGGGAACAGTACAGGGGGCAGGCTGTCAAAGAAAGAGAAGGAAGGAAAGAAAGACGTAAGGAAGAAAAAAAGAGAAGGAAGGAAAGAAAGACTTAAGAAAGAAAGAGAAGGAAAGCAAGAAAGAAAAGATGGAAGGAAAGGTGGAAGGAAAGAAAGAAAGAAAAGAGGGAGGAAAGAAAGAAAGAAAGGAAGGAAGGAAGGAAGGAAGGAAGGAAGGAAGGAAAGGTGGAAGGAAAGAAAGAAGGAAAGATGGTAGGAAAGAAAGAGAGAAGGAAAGAGAAAGAAGGAAAAGTGGAAGGAAAGAAAGAAAGAGAAGGAAAGAAAGGAAAGAGAGGAAGAAAGAAAGAAAGAAAATAAAGAAAAGATGCAAGGAAAGAAAGAAAAGATGGATGGAAAGATGGAAAAAAAGGAAAGATGGAAGGAAAGAAAGAAAGAAAGAGAGAAAGAAAGAGAGGAAGAAAAGGTGGAAGGAAAGAAAGAAAGAAAGAAAGGAAAGATGGAAAGAAAGAAAGAAAGGAAGGAAAGGTGGAAGGGAAGAAAGAAAGAAAGAACGATGGAAGAAAAGAAAGATGTAAGGAAAGAAAGAAAGAGAGAAGGAAATGAAGGAAAGGTGGAAGGAAAGAAAGAAAAAGAAAAAAAAAAGAAAGAGAAGGAAAGAAAGGAAAAATGGAAGGAAAAAGAAGGAAAGAAAGAAAGAAAGAAAAAAATAAAGAAAAAGAAGGAAAGAAAGAAAGGAAAGAGAGAAAGTGAGAAGGAAAGAAAGAAAGAATAGATGGAAGGAAACAAAGAAAGGAAATAAAAGGTGGAAGGAAGGAAGGAAGGAAAGAAAGAAAGAAAGAAAGAAAGAAAGAGAGAAGGCAAGAGAAAGAAAGGAAGGAAAGGTGGAAGGAAAGAAAGAAAGAAAGAAAGAAAGAAAAGATGGTAGGAAAGAAAGAAAGATAAAAGGAAAGATGGAAAGGAAGGAAGAAAGAAAGAAAAGATGGAAGAAAAGAAAGAAAGAAAGAAAAATGAAGAGAAAGAAAGGAAAGGTGGAAGGAAAGAAAGAAAGAAAATATGAAAGAAAGAAAGAAGGAAAGATAGAAAGAGAAAGGAAGGAAAGGTGGACGGAAAGAAAGAAAGAGAGAAAGGAAAGGTGGACGGAAAGAAAGAAAGAGAGAAAGGAAAGGTGGAAGGAAAGAAAGAAAGGAAAGATGGAAAGAAGGAAAGATGGAAGGAAAGAGAGAAAGAAATGAAGGAAGGAAAGAAAGAGAGAAAGAAAGAAAGATGAAAAGAAAGAAAGATAGAAGGAAAGAAAGAAAGAGATGAAAGAAAGAAAGAAAGAGAGACGGAAAGAAAGATAGAGAAGGAAAGAAAGAAAGAAAGAAAGAAAGACAAGATGGAAGGAAAGAAAGAAAGAGAGAAGAAAAGAAAGAAAGGAAAGAAAGAGAAAGAAAAGAAAGAAAAGAAAGAAAGAAAGAAAGAAAGAGAGAAGAAAGAAAGAAAGAAAAAGAAAAAAAAAGACAGAGAAGGAAAGAAAAAAAGAAAAGATGGAAGGAAAGAAAGAAAGAAAAGATGGAAGGAAAGAAAGAAAGGAAAGGTGGAAGGAAAGAAAGAAAGAAATAAAGGAAAGATGGTAGGAAAGAAAGAAAGAGAAATGAAAGAAAGAAAGAGAAGGAAAGAAAGGAGATAAGGAAAGAAAGAGATAAGGAAAGAAAAGATTGAAGGAAATAAAGAAAGAAAAGAAAGAAAGAAAGAAAGAAAGAAAGAAAAAAGAAAAAGAAAGAAAGAAAAGAAAGAAAGAAAGAAAGAAGAAGGAAAAGAAGAAAATGAAAGAAAGAAAGAAAGAAAGAACGAAAGGAAAGATGGTAGGAAAGAAAGAAAGAAAGAGAAGGAAAGAAAGAGAGAATGAATGAAATAAAGAAAGAAAAGAAAGAAAAGAAAGGAAGGAAAGGAAAGGAAAGAGGAGAGAGAAAGAAAATAGAAAGGAAGGAAAGGTGGAAAGAAAGAAAGAAAGAAGAAAGAAAGAAAGAAAGAAAGAAAGAAAGGAAAGATGGAAGGAAAGAAAGAAAGAAAGAAAGAGGAGAAGGAAAGAAAGAAAGAAAAGATGGAAGGAAAGGTAGAAGGAAAAAAAGAAAGAAAGAGAAAGAAAGGAAAGATGCTAGGAAAGAAAGAAACAAAGAAAGAAAGAGAGAAGGAAAGGTGGAAGGAAAAATAGAAAGAAAGAAAGAGAGAAGGAAAGGTGGAAGGAAAATAGAAAGAAAGAAAGAAAGGAAAGATGCTAGGAAAGAAAGAAAGGAAAGAAGGAAAGAAAGAAAAAAGAAAGAAAGGAAGCAAAGGTGGAAGGAAAGAAAGAAGGAAAGGAAAGAGAAAGAGAGAAAGAATAGATGAAAGGAGAGAAAGAAAGAGGGAGAGGTGGAAAGAAAGAAAGAAAGAAAGAAAGAAAGGAAAGGTAGAAGGAAAGAAAGAAAGGAAGGAAAGGTGGAAGGAAAGAAAGAAAGAAAAAGAAACAAAAAAAAGAGAAGGAAAGAAAGAAAAGATGGAAGGAAATAAAGGAAGGAAAGGTGGAAGGAAATAAAGGAAGGAAAGGTGGAAGGAAAAGAAAGGAAAGAAAGGAAAGAAAGAAAGGAGGAAAGAAAGAAAGAAAGGAAAGAGAGAAAGTGAGAAGGAAAGAAAGAAAGAATAGATGGAAGGAAAGAAAGATAGGAAGGAAAGATGGAACGAAGGAAAGAAAGAAAGAAAGAAAGAAAGGAAAGATGGTAGGAAAGAAAGAAAAAGAGAAGGCAAGAGAAAGAAAGGAAGGAAAGGTGGAAGGAAAGAAAGAAAGGAAAGATGGTAGGAAAGAAAGAAAGATAGAAGGAAAGATGGAAAGAAAGAAAGAGAGAAGGAAAGAAGGAGAGAGAAAGAAAGAAAGAAAGGAAAGATGGAAGGAAAGAGACAAGATGGAAGGAAAGAAAGAAAGAGAGAAGAAAAGAAAAAGAAGGAAGGAAGGAAAGAGAGAGAAGGAAAGAAAGAAAGAAAAAAAAGAAAGAGAAGGAAAGAAAAGATGGAAGGAAAAAGAAAGAAAAAGAAAGAAAGAAAAGATGGAAGGAAAGAGAAAGAAAGGAAAGGTGGAAGGAAAGAAAGAAAGAAAAAAGAAACAAAAGAAAAGATGGAAGGAAATAAAGGAAGGAAAAGTGGAAGGAAATAAAGGAAAGAAAGAAAGAAAGAAAAAGAAAAAAAAGAAAGAAAGAAAAAAAAAAAAGAAAGAAAGAAAGAAAAAGGAGGAAAGAAAGAAAGGAAAGAGAGAAAGTGAGAAGGAAAGAAAGAAATGTTAGGTGTGATCTCGAACCTGATCACCAGACCAAGTTTATATTGCCGCTTCCCAATTTGATTAAGCCCGTCTGAGGAAATAAGACACAGAAGCAAGTCTCTGTATGTCAGCTCCGAGCTTAAAGTCCCGTGCCGTTTAAACAGGTTTATTCAGAAGTATTTATACAAAAACAAAAGGCGTTTTAGTAGAGAAACTATTTCCATATAAGGCACTACTCAGTTTATACAGGACATCACGCGTTGTGACCCATAGGATATATATAATGACTAAGCATCCTTAAGCAAGAGTACACTCTCCTGCAAGAGTACACTTTTAAGCAAGAGTACATTCTTAAGCAAGAGTACATTCCTCTACAAAACAACTAAAGTATAACTCTGGTTTTACAGAATCCCATAGAAATAAGATAAACCTGTTCGCCTCATTTTCCCCCTTTGACATCATCCTTCTCCCAACTCTGGTTCCTCACAAACGAGTTATAGCCAATACTCCTCTAGGTACTATCCCTGACCGCGAGTTGCCAGAGGAGAACAACGTTCTCATCCCCCAGTTTCATACCAGCATCTCAAAAGCGAAGAGAATCAAAGAGAAGGACGATGTCAACCCATATTCCTTAATTCAGGGTTCTACGGAGAACCTCCGATTCATCCTCTGAACCTTTCTTTGGATTCTAATATATATACAGCAATTGACAATGGTCATAATAGTGAAGATAAACATGAGTATTAGTATAGGACAAAACATCCAATTAAATATGGTGGTGGCAGTTGGGGACCATCCACTGAAGACATCGAACCAGTGGTGGGTAGTTTCTTCTCTTATCTGTGAGGACAAATGAATTAATCGATGATTGCAGATAGTAGGTTGTTTTGTAAGGTATGTTCCTGCATCTCTATATGTTTCTTAAGTATTTCCTTTCCTTTAGGACCTGTTGTAGGGGTTCGAGTGAGATTACAAAAGGTGTGGTGTCCGTGAGGTTATCGACTGCCCATTCCTGATCAAATATTCGATCAGCATCTGGTTCAAAAAGGAAAGTGTCCTTCTGCCATCTGAATACCTTGATATTTCTTATACACCCTGAAAAAGGGGCTGTTCTATTTAGACTCCCCATGGTGTCGTTATCATTGGTTACTAAACAAATGTGTTGGGGTCCTACCTCCATGAATCGATTTCCTACATCTACCGGCAACCTCTGGAACTTACATATATTGGATTGGTGCTTTAGTAGACAAGGTTCGTAGACTGGTGAACTCCTTCCACAAACCATTCCTTTGTTAGTTTCGGTACACAGACTCAGATCATGAGTTCTGTTCTGTGTATCTACATAATGCCCATAAACCTCGGGATACCAAAACTCAGGTGGATCTTTCCCTATCAGAAGTGGCATTACTATTAGTTTACACTAGGGATGGGCCCGGTGCTCGATGCGAACCCACGTTCGCATCGAGCACCGGGCGTTCGCTCGCTCGGCGAGCCCAGAACTATTTTGGCCGCTCGCATCACGTTCGTGTGATGCGAGCGGCCCCGCAATGCATTGCGGCCGGCGCGGCCGACGCAGTGCATTGCTGGCTGATGATTGGCCAAGCATGAACTGTGACCCCGCATGCTTGGCCAATCACAGCCCCGGAAACTCGAAGAGCCATAATTGGCTACAGGCAGGACGCCTGTAGCCAATTACAGCTCAGGGGCTGTAGTACACGCCCCCCCCCCTATAAAACGCCGCCACGCCGTCTGCGCGGTCACATGCTGTTCCGGCGCAGATTGAGCAGGCTGATTCTGTGACACTCTGCTGCATTTAGATAGTTAGAGAGATTCACTTACAGAGATTGAGTTAGATAGATTCAGTTACAAAGATTGATTGAGAAAGAGGGGCTTGTAGTGTGCTCGTGGCAGGCAGGCAGAGCTCCTATATTTTGTTACCAGAAGCACCTATAGGACTTGTAGTGTGTTCGTGGCAGGCAGGCAGAGCTCCTATATTTTGTTACCAGAAGCACCTATAGGACTTGTAGTGTGTTCGTGGCAGGCAGGCAGAGCTCCTATATTTTGTTACCAGAAGCACCTATAGGACTTGTAGTGTGTTCGTGGCAGGCAGGCAGAGCTCCTATATTTTGTTACCAGAAGCACCTATAGGACTTGTAGTGTGTTCGTGGCAGGCAGGCAGAGCTCCTATATTTTGTTACCAGAAGCACCTATAGGACTTGTAGTGTGTTCGTGGCAGGCAGGCAGAGCTCCTATATTTTGTTCCCAGAGGCACCTATAGGACTTGAAGTGTGTTAGTCCCATTACACACACAGAGCTATATTTTCTTCCCAGAAGCACCTATAGGACTTGAAGTGTGTTAGTCCCATTACACACACAGAGCTATATTTTCTTCCCAGAAGCACCTATAGGACTTGAAGTGTGTTAGTCCCATTACACACACAGAGCTATATTTTCTTCCCAGAAGCACCTATAGGACTTGAAGTGTGTTAGTCCCATTACACACACAGAGCTATATTTTCTTCCCAGAAGCACCTATAGGACTTGAAGTGTGTTAGTCCCATTACACACACAGAGCTATATTTTGTTCCCAGAAGCACCTATAGGACTTGAAGTGTGTTAGTCCCATCACACACACAGAGCTATATTTTGTTCCCAGAAGCACCTATAGGACTTGAAGTGTGTTAGTCCCATCACACACACAGAGCTATATTTTCTTCCCAGAAGCACCTATAGGACTTGAAGTGTGTTAGTCCCATCACACACACAGAGCTATATTTTGTTCCCAGAAGCACCTATAGGACTTGAAGTGTGTTAGTCCCATCACACACACAGAGCTATATTTTGTTCCCAGAAGCACCTATAGGACTTGAAGTGTGTTAGTCCCATTACACACACAGAGCTATATTTTGTTCCCAGAAGCACCTATAGGACTTGAAGTGTGTTAGTCCCATTACACACACAGAGCTATATTTTCTTCCCAGAAGCACCTATAGGACTTGAAGCGTGTTAGTCCCATCACACACACAGAGCTATATTTTGTTCCCAGAAGCACCTATAGGACTTGAAGTGTGTTAGTCCCATCACACACACAGAGCTATATTTTCTTCCCAGAAGCACCTATAGGACTTGAAGTGTGTTAGTCCCATTACACACACAGAGCTATATTTTGTTCCCAGAAGCACCTATAGGACTTGAAGTGTGTTAGTCCCATCACACACACAGAGCTATATTTTGTTCCCAGAAGCACCTATAGGACTTGAAGTGTGTTAGTCCCATCACACACACAGAGCTATATTTTCTTCCCAGAAGCACCTATAGGACTTGAAGTGTGTTAGTCCCATCACACACACAGAGCTATATTTTCTTCCCAGAAGCACCTATAGGACTTGAAGTGTGTTAGTCCCATCACACACACAGAGCTATATTTTGTTCCCAGAAGCACCTATAGGACTTGAAGTGTGTTAGTCCCATTACACACACACAGAGCTATATTTTGTTCCCAGAAGCACCTATAGGACTTGAAGTGTGTTAGTCCCATTACACACACAGAGCTATATTTTCTTCCCAGAAGCACCTATAGGACTTGAAGTGTGTTAGTCCCATCACACACACAGAGCTATATTTTGTTCCCAGAAGCACCTATAGGACTTGAAGTGTGTTAGTCCCATCACACACACAGAGCTATATTTTGTTCCCAGAAGCACCTATAGGACTTGAAGTGTGTTAGTCCCATTACACACACAGAGCTATATTTTGTTCCCAGAAGCACCTATAGGACTTGAAGTGTGTTAGTCCCATTACACACACAGAGCTATATTTTCTTCCCAGAAGCACCTATAGGACTTGAAGCGTGTTAGTCCCATCACACACACAGAGCTATATTTTGTTCCCAGAAGCACCTATAGGACTTGAAGTGTGTTAGTCCCATTACACACACAGAGCTATATTTTCTTCCCAGAAGCACCTATAGGACTTGAAGTGTGTTAGTCCCATCACACACACAGAGCTATATTTTGTTCCCAGAAGCACCTATAGGACTTGAAGTGTGTTAGTCCCATCACACACACAGAGCTATATTTTGTTCCCAGAAGCACCTATAGGACTTGAAGTGTGTTAGTCCCATCACACACACAGAGCTATATTTTCTTCCCAGAAGCACCTATAGGACTTGAAGTGTGTTAGTCCCATCACACACACAGAGCTATATTTTGTTCCCAGAAGCACCTATAGGACTTGAAGTGTGTTAGTCCCATCACACACACAGAGCTATATTTTGTTCCCAGAAGCACCTATAGGACTTGAAGTGTGTTAGTCCCATTACACACACAGAGCTATATTTTGTTCCCAGAAGCACCTATAGGACTTGAAGTGTGTTAGTCCCATTACACACACAGAGCTATATTTTCTTCCCAGAAGCACCTATAGGACTTGAAGCGTGTTAGTCCCATCACACACACAGAGCTATATTTTGTTCCCAGAAGCACCTATAGGACTTGAAGCGTGTTAGTCCCATCACACACACAGAGCTATATTTTGTTCCCAGAAGCACCTATAGGACTTGAAGTGTGTTAGTCCCATTACACACACAGAGCTATATTTTGTTCCCAGAAGCACCTATAGGACTTGAAGTGTGTTAGTCCCATTACACACACAGAGCTATATTTTCTTCCCAGAAGCACCTATAGGACTTGAAGCGTGTTAGTCCCATCACACACACAGAGCTATATTTTGTTCCCAGAAGCACCTATAGGACTTGAAGTGTGTTAGTCCCATCACACACACAGAGCTATATTTTGTTCCCAGAAGCACCTATAGGACTTGAAGTGTGTTAGTCCCATCACACACACAGAGCTATATTTTGTTCCCAGAAGCACCTATAGGACTTGAAGTGTGTTAGTCCCATTACACACACAGAGCTATATTTTGTTCCCAGAAGCACCTATAGGACTTGAAGTGTGTTAGTCCCATTCACACACAGAGCTATATTTTCTTCCCAGAAGCACCTATAGGACTTGAAGTGTGTTAGTCCCATTACACACACAGAGCTATATTTTGTTCCCAGAAGCACCTATAGGACTTGAAGTGTGTTAGTCCCATCACACACACAGAGCTATATTTTCTTCCCAGAAGCACCTATAGGACTTGAAGTGTGTTAGTCCCATCACACACACAGAGCTATATTTTGTTCCCAGAAGCACCTATAGGACTTGAAGCGTGTTAGTCCCATCACACACACAGAGCTATATTTTGTTCCCAGAAGCACCTATAGGACTTGAAGCGTGTTAGTCCCATCACACACACAGAGCTATATTTTGTTCCCAGAAGCACCTATAGGACTTGAAGTGTGTTAGTCCCATCACACACACAGAGCTATATTTTGTTCCCAGAAGCACCTATAGGACTTGAAGTGTGTTAGTCCCATCACACACACAGAGCTATATTTTGTTCCCAGAAGCACCTATAGGACTTGAAGTGTGTTAGTCCCATCACACTCACAGAGCTATATTTTGTTCCCAGAAGCACCTATAGGACTTGAAGTGTGTTAGTCCCATTACACACACAGAGCTATATTTTCTTCCCAGAAGCACCTATAGGACTTGAAGTGTGTTAGTCCCATTACACACACAGAGCTATATTTTGTTCCCAGAAGCACCTATAGGACTTGAAGTGTGTTAGTCCCATCACACACACAGAGCTATATTTTCTTCCCAGAAGCACCTATAGGACTTGAAGTGTGTTAGTCCCATCACACACACAGAGCTATATTTTCTTCCCCGAACCACCTATAGGACTTGAAGTGTGTTATTCCCATCACACACACACAGAGCTATATTTTGTTCCCAGAAGCACCTATAGGACTTGAAGTGTGTTAGTCCCATCACACACACAGAGCTATATTTTGTTCCCAGAAGCACCTATAGGACTTGAAGTGTGTTAGTCCCATCACACCCACACACACACAGAGCTATATTTTGTTCCCAGAAGCACCTATAGGACTTGAAGTGTGTTAGTCCCATCACACACACAGAGCTATATTTTGTTCCCAGAAGCACCTATAGGACTTGAAGTGTGTTAGTCCCATCACACACACAGAGCTATATTTTGTTCCCAGAAGCACCTATAGGACTTGAAGTGTGTTAGTCCCATTACACACACAGAGCTATATTTTCTTCCCAGAAGCACCTATAGGACTTGAAGTGTGTTAGTCCCATTACACACACAGAGCTATATTTTGTTCCCAGAAGCACCTATAGGACTTGAAGTGTGTTAGTCCCATCACACACACAGAGCTATATTTTGTTCCCAGAAGCACCTATAGGACTTGAAGTGTGTTAGTCCCATCACACACACAGAGCTATATTTTGTTCCCAGAAGCACCTATAGGACTTGAAGTGTGTTAGTCCCATCACACAGAGCTCCTCTATTTTCTTTGCAGAAGCACCCATAGGACTTCTAGTGTGTTAGTGGCATCACACACAGAGCTCCTATATATTCTTCTCAGCAGCACCCACAGGACTTCTAGTGTGTTAGTGGCATCACACAGAGCTCCTCTATTTTCTTTGCAGAAGCACCCATAGGACTTCTAGTGTGTTAGTGGCATCACACAGAGCTCCTATATATTCTTCTCAGCAGCACCCACAGGACTTCTAGTGTGTTAGTGGCATCACACAGAGCTCCTCTATTTTCTTTGCAGAAGCACCCACAGGACTTCTAGTGTGTTAGTGGCATCACACAGAGCTCCTCTATTTTCTTTGCAGAAGCACCCATAGGACTTCTAGTGTGTTAGTGGCATCACACAGAGCTCCTCTATTTTCTTTGCAGAAGCACCCACAGGACTTCTAGTGTGTTAGTGGCATCACACAGAGCTCCTCTATTTTCTTTGCAGAAGCACCCATAGGACTTCTAGTGTGTTAGTGGCATCACACAGAGCTCCTATATATTCTTCTCAGCAGCACCCACAGGACTTCTAGTGTGTTAGTGGCATCACACAGAGCTCCTCTATTTTCTTTGCAGAAGCACCCACAGGACTTCTAGTGTGTTAGTGGCATCACACAGAGCTCCTCTATTTTCTTTGCAGAAGCACCCATAGGACTTCTAGTGTGTTAGTGGCATCACACAGAGCTCCTATATATTCTTCTCAGCAGCACCCACAGGACTTCTAGTGTGTTAGTGGCATCACACAGAGCTCCTCTATTTTCTTTGCAGAAGCACCCACAGGACTTCTAGTGTGTTAGTGGCATCACACAGAGCTCCTCTATTTTCTTTGCAGAAGCACCCATAGGACTTCTAGTGTGTTAGTGGCATCACACAGAGCTCCTATATATTCTTCTCAGCAGCACCCACAGGACTTCTAGTGTGTTAGTGGCATCACACAGAGCTCCTCTATTTTCTTTGCAGAAGCACCCACAGGACTTCTAGTGTGTTAGTGGCATCACACAGAGCTCCTCTATTTTCTTTGCATAAGCACCCACAGGACTTCTAGTGTGTTAGTGGCATCACACAGAGCTCCTCTATTTTCTTTGCAGAAGCACCCATAGGACTTCTAGTGTGTTAGTGGCATCACACAGAGCTCCTCTGTTTTCTTTGCAGAAGCACCCACAGGACTTCTAGTGTGTTAGTGGCATCACACAGAGCTCCTCTATTTTCTTTGCAGAAGCACCCATAGGACTTCTAGTGTGTTAGTGGCATCACACAGAGCTCCTATATATTCTTCTCAGCAGCACCCACAGGACTTCTAGTGTGTTAGTGGCATCACACAGAGCTCCTCTATTTTCTTTGCAGAAGCACCCACAGGACTTCTAGTGTGTTAGTGGCATCACACAGAGCTCCTCTATTTTCTTTGCAGAAGCACCCATAGGACTTCTAGTGTGTTAGTGGCATCACACAGAGCTCCTATATATTCTTCTCAGCAGCACCCACAGGACTTCTAGTGTGTTAGTGGCATCACACAGAGCTCCTCTATTTTCTTTGCAGAAGCACCCACAGGACTTCTAGTGTGTTAGTGGCATCACACAGAGCTCCTCTATTTTCTTTGCATAAGCACCCACAGGACTTCTAGTGTGTTAGTGGCATCACACAGAGCTCCTCTATTTTCTTTGCAGAAGCACCCATAGGACTTCTAGTGTGTTAGTGGCATCACACAGAGCTCCTATATTTTCTTCTCAGCAGCACCCACAGGACTACCGACTACAATGGCTGGAAGACCGCCAAGGGGAGGCAGAGCGTGCAGAGCCAAGAACACAGGGCAGGCAGGCTCTGTTTCTAGTGGACGTGGCCGTGGACGTGGACGTGGTCGTGCATCGTCATCAGCACGTGGCCATGGGACACGCGCGTCTTTGTTTTCGGCAGCTGGACATGTGGAGCCGCATCATGCTGAAGGCTTGGTAGAATGGATGACCAAGCCCTCCTCATCCTCCTCATCCTCTCTCACCCAGGCTCAGGGTACTGACAGAGCATCATCAGCCACCCCTTCCCTAGACCCACCATGTCCTCCTGAGGAGTCCCCCGAACTCTTTGAGCACAGTGTTGGGTACATGCTCCAGGAGGATGCCCAACGATTCGAAGGCTCGGATGACGATACCCAGCTTGAGGAATCTGGCAGTACAGTTCCACCAGCTGCAGCTTACTGCCAGGTTTGCTCTAGTGGTGAAGAGGGAGGGGATGATGAGGTCACTGACTCCACGTGGGTGCCTCAAGGGAGAGAGGATGAGGAGGAGGACGAGGAGGAGGAGGATGCGGCGTCACATGTCCAACGAGGCAGGATGCCCCCTGGAGGCCAGGTAGAGGCCAGCACAGCAACTGTACAACACCGCAGAGCTCCGCCTGTGCAGGGCGCTGCCTCTGCACGTTATCAGAAAAGTTCTTTGGTGTGGGCCTTTTTTGAGACGAGTGCAGCAGATCGCACCACTGCAATTTGCAATATTTGTCTCAAGCGTATCTCGCGTGGCCAAAACATCAGCCGCTTGGGCACGACAAGCATGACCAGACATATGGCGACCTGCCATGCAGCTCGTTGGCAGGCACACATAAAAGACCCACACCAAAGAACTAAGCGGACCTCTCCTTGCTCCTCCTCAGCTGGGATCTCCATCCCCACTACACCTTCAGTCCTCTCTGAAAGCTGCTCTGAGAGGACTGAAGGTGTAGAATTCGGTGTGTCACAACCAAGTACTTGCAGTACACCGACGTCCGAATGCAGCAGGCAAATTTCCCTGCCCCAGCTGCTGGACCGTAGAAAGAAGTACACTCCCAGCCATCCACATGCCCAGCGGTTGAATGCTAGCCTTGCTAAATTGCTAGCACTTCAACTGCTGCCTTTTCAGTTGGTAGACTCGGCCCCCTTCCGTGAGTTTGTTCAATGTGCGGTTCCTCAGTGGCAGGTTCCCAAACGCCACTTTTTCTCGCGGAAGGCGATTCCGTCTCTCTACTCATGGTCCAGCAGGCATGGACAGGGACGGTACCTTTCTTTCACGGCCCATTGGGTCACTCTATTGGCAGCTGGGAGGGATGCAGGACAAGGTGCAGTAGTGTTGGAGGTTGTTCCGCCACCACGCCTCCAAAACGCGACTACTGCTACTGGTTGTGACACACCTCTCTCCTCCACCCCCTCCTCTTCTTCTTCCTCCAGTGCTCTGTCCTTGGAACCAGCGGTGCTCCGTAGGCGTACAAGGGGCTACGCAAGTACGCAGGCAAAAAGATGCCATGCCGTGCTTGCGCTGGTGTGTTTGGGGGACAGGAGCCACACTGGGCCAGAGGTTCTGGCAGCTCTGCAGGGGCAGGCCGAGAGGTGGTTGACGCCACGTCAGCTTAAGCCAGGAATGGTCGTTTCTGACAATGGCACCAACCTCCTCTCCGCCCTGCGACAGGGGCAGCTCACCCATGTGCCCTGCATGGCTCACGTCCTCAACCTGGTGGTGCAGCGGTTCTTGGGCAGGTTCCCAGGCTTACAGGATGTCCTGAGGCAGGCCAGGAAAGTCTGTGTGCATTTCCGCCGATCTTATAATGCCAGTGCTCGGCTGACTGAGCTGCAAAAGGAGCTGAACCTGCCCAAGAACCGCCTAATATCTGACATGCCCACCAGGTGGAACTCAACGTTGGCCATGCTGCAGCGACTGCACACGCAGCAGAGGGCCATCAATGAGTACCTTTGCGACTACGGCACCAGGACAGGGTCAGGGGAGCTTGGTTTTTTTTCCCCACGTCAGTGGAGCATGATCAGGGATGCATGCACTGTCCTCTCACCATTTGAGGAGGCCACGAGGATGGTGAGCAGTGACAGTGCATGCATCAGTGACACTGTCCCTCTTGTCCACCTGTTGGAGCATACGCTGCGTGGGATAATGGACAGGGCACTTGAGGCAGAACAGAGGCAGGAAGAGGAGGACTTCCTTGCCTCTCAAGGCCCCCTTTATCCGGACAGTGTTCCTTCTGTCCCACCCATCACACAGGAAGAGGATGAGGAGGAGGAGGAGGAGGAGGAGGAGGATTGTGTGAGCATGGAGGTGGAGCCTGGCACTCAGCATCAGCAGCAGCAGTCTTTTAGGGATGATGTACAGTCCCAACAAGCCAGTGGACTTGTACGTGGCTGGGAGGAGGTGGCTGGCGATCATGTCATCCTCAGTGACCCAGAAGACTCCGGACCGAATGCCTCAGCTAACCTACGCTGCATGGCCTCCCTGATCCTGCAAAGCCTGCGGAAGGATCCTCGTGTTCTTCGGATCAAGGAGAGGGACCATTACTGGCTGGCCACTCTCCTTGATCCGCGGTACAAGGGTAAGGTTGCGGACCTTATCTTGCCGTCGCAGAGGGAGCAGAGGATGAGACATCTCAGGGAGGCCTTGCAGAAAGGTCTGTGCAACGCGTTCCCAGAAACTGGGAGGCTACAAACTCCTGGTCCTGGGCGACGAGTTGCTGAGGCTTCGGTCAGTGGCAGAAGGAGCGGTGGGGAAGGTGGACGTCTGACCGATGCGTTCAGACAATTTTTTAGTCCGCAGCCCCAAGGTATGATCGGTTCCAGCAACCATCGCCAGCGTCTGATATACATGGTGCAGGAATACCTTGGGGCAAGGTCAGACTTGGACACCTTTCCCACCGAAAATCCTCTGGCTTACTGGGTCCTGAGGATGGATCACTGGCCAGAGCTTGCACAGTATGCAATTGAGCTACTGGCCTGTCCTGCCTCCAGCGTTCTTTCCGAACGCACATTCAGTGCTGCTGGAGGATTTGTGACTGATCATAGGGTGCGCCTGTCCACCGCCTCGGTTGATCGACTGACATTCATCAAAATGAATCAGTCTTGGATCACCACCAGCTACCAGGCACCTGAGGCGGATATAACCGAATAATTTTTAATGTCACATCCCTTCAAGACTGCCTATGCTGATGCTGAGTGACTGTCCTCTTATGTTCACTGACTATCCTCTTCCTCCTCCTCAATGATCCATGCCACCACACCAGTGCCTAAGGCACAATTTTTCAGCCCCTGTTTAACAGGGGCGTGTACTTACAATTTTTTAAAAAATGCTTCGCAACACGTGTGACTGCTGTGCTCCAAGTACAGTCTCTGTGAGGGCCGTGTTGCAGTGTTGTGGCACCAGCACCAGTGCCTAAGGCCCAATTTTTCAGCCCCTGTTTAACAGGGGCATGTAATTACAATTTTTTATGCAATGCTTTGCAACAGGTCTGACTGCTGTGCTCCAAGTACAGTATCTGTGAGGGGTTGCAGTGTTGTGGCACCAGCACCAGTGCCTAAGGCACAATTTTTCAGCCCCTGTTTAACAGGGGCGTGTACTTACAATTTTTTAAAAAAAAATGCTTCGCAACACGTGTGACTGCTGTGCTCCAAGTACAGTATCTGTGAGGGCCGGGTTGCAGTGTTGTGGCACCAGCACCAGTGCCTAAGGCACAATTTTTCAGCCCCTGTTTAACAGGGGCGTGTACTTACAATTTTTTAAAAAAATGCTTCGCAACACGTGTGACTGCTGTGCTCCAAGTACAGTATCTGTGAGGGCCAGGTTGCAGTGTTGTGGCACCAGCACCAGTGCCTAAGGCACAATTTTTCAGCCCCTGTTTAACAGGGGCGTGTACTTACAATTTTTTTAAAAAATGCTTCGCAACACGTGTGACTGCTGTGCTCCAAGTACAGTCTCTGTGAGGGGTTGCAGTGTTGTGGCACCAGCACCAGTGCCTAAGGCACAATTTTTCAGCCCCTGTTTAACAGGGGCGGGTAATTACAAATCTTGATCTAATAGTTCACAGCAGGGCCCATTCCTGCGCCCACCAAGAGTAACTATGAGGGCCTGCAGTCTTGTGGCAACACCGTCCACCACCACCGCCAAAGGCCCAATTTTTCTGCCCTGTTCATCAGGTGCTTGCAATTACAAATCTTGATCTAATAACTCACAGCAGGGCCCATTCCTGCGCCCACCAAGAGTAACTATGAGGGCCTACAGTCTTGTGGCAACACCGTCCACCACCACCGCCAAAGGCCCAATTTTTCTGCCCTGTTCATCAGGTGCTTGCAATTACAAATCTTGATCTAATAACTCACAGCAGGGCCCATTCCTGCGCCCACCAAGAGTAACTATGAGGGCCTACAGTCTTGTGGCAACACCGTCCACCACCACCGCCAAAGGCCCAATTTTTCTGCCCTGTTCATCAGGTGCTTGCAATTACAAATCTTGATCTAATAACTCACAGCAGGGCCCATTCCTGCGCCCACCAAGAGTAACTGTGAGAGCTTACAGTCTTGTGGCAAAACCGTCCACCACCACCACCACCACCCCCAATTTTTCTGCCCTGTTCAACAGGTGCATGCAATTACAAATCTTGATCTATTAACTCACAGCAGGGCCCATTCCTGTGCCCACCAGTCTTGTGGCTACACCAACATCTAATAGGGCAAATTTCTGCAGAGTATATACGCCAGGCCCCTACTTTCAAACATCCAACTTACAAACGACTCCTACTTGCAAATGGAAAGAGAAAACAGGAAGTGAGAGGAAATCTACCCCTAGGAAGGGAAATTCTATCCTGTTAGATTTAATTTGGGAAAAAGGTATCTCCTCTCTACTGATACTTTATCACCAATCCTTGTTTCAATTAAAACCCCACTTTTCCAAAAACATTTGTCATTGGGACGGAAAGTGAGGTGACATGTTCTGAACAGATGTGCAAAGACAGCAAATGTTACAGGGGTGATAACCCCTCCCTATGTTCTCCAAAAAGCTTAAAAATAGATTTTTTTGGGATGGAGCTACACTTCATAATGTACCTGTTCAGATTCTACTTAAGATCAAACCTAAAGCCGCAAGTGGTTTTAAATGGCTTCTTTTTTTCCTTTACAAATGTCATTTTGTGCAAGGACAGTTCTAAACACGGGAAACACATGCCACTTCACAGGCATACTTTAGACACCCCCAGGTACCATATTTAAAGGAAAATTTCACTTTTTTTTTTTTTCACTTTATGCATCATTAAAATGACTGCTCCCGAAAAAACGTTAGTTTTTAAAAGTTCTTTTTGCATTGATATATGTCCCCTGGGGCAGGACCCGGGTCCCCAAACCTGTTTTATGACATTAACATGCATATTGGCCGTTGTAATTAGCACTTTTGATTTCGAACGTTCGCGTCCATTATAACGTATAGGGTTCGAAAATTCGCGCGAACTTTCGGTCCGTTCGAAGGTTCTGGTTCGAACCGAACCCGGGGGTGTTCGGCTCATCCCTAGTTTACACATTACCTCTATCCCTTCTACCCTGTATGTATTAAACCTCCCAGCACACCATTTTTCCTCACATTCTACGTCTTTTCCAGGTACTTCAAACCACGTATTCTCTAGGTCTAGACCCTTGAAATATTTTATCCATGTGTGATAGTTCCTAATCGTAACTCCTCCTTAGCTTTATTTATCTGTATGTGATAGGAAAGTACAGAGAAATTTCTGGTCTGTTTTCCATAGCTCCAGGCTGGCTATTACCGTATGATTAACCATAGCATTAACCACTTTCAGACCGGACCATTATGCAGCCTAAAGACCAGAGGACTTTTTACAATTTCGCACTGCACTGGTTTAACTGGTAATTACGCGGTCATGCAATGTTGTACCCAAACGAAATTTGCGTCCTTTTCTTCCCACAAATAGAGCTTTCTTTTGATGGTATTTGATTGCCTCTGCGATTTTTATTTTTTGCGCTATAAACGGAAAAAGACCGAAAATTTTGAAAAAAAATGATATTTTCTACTTTTTGTTATAAGAAAAATCCAATAAACTCAATTTTAGTCATACTTTTAAGCCAAAATGTATTCAGCCACATGTATTTTGTAAAAAAAATGTCAATAAGCGTATATTTATTGGTTTGCGCAAAAGTTATAGCGTCTACAAACTAGGGTACATTTTCTGGAATTTACGCAGCTTTTAGTTTACGACTGCCTATCTCATTTCCTGAGGTGCTAAAATGGCAGGGAAGTACAAAATCCCCCCAAATGACCCCATTTTGGAAAGTAGACACCCTAAGGAAATTGCTAAGAGGCATTTTGAGCCCATTGAATATTTTATTTTTTTGTCCCAAGTGATTGAATAATGACAAAAAAAAAAAAAAAAAAAAATTTTTAAAAAAAGTTGTCACTAAATGATATATTTCTCACACATGCCATGGGCATATGTGGAATTACACCCCAAAATATATTCTGCTGCTTCTTCTGAGTACGGGGATACCACATGTGTGGGACTTTTTGGGAGCCTATCCGTGTACGGGACCCCGAAAGCCAAGCACCGCCTTCAGGATTTCCAAGGGTGTAAATTTTTGATTTCACTCCTCACTACCTATCACTACCTATCACAGTTTTGAAGGCCATAAAATGCCAAGATGGCACAAAACCCCCCCAAATGACCCCATTTTGGAAAGTAGACACCCCAAGCTATTTGCTGAGTGGCATGTTGAGTCCATGGAATATTTTATATTTTGCCACAAGTAGCGGGAAAAATGACAAACTTTTTTTTTTTTTTTTTTTTTTTTTTGCCCAAAGTTGTCACTAAATGATATATTTCTCACACATGCCATGGGCATATGTGGAATTACACCCCAAAATAAATTCTGCTGCTTCTTCTGAGTACGGGGATACCACATGTGTGGGACTTTTTGGGAGCCTATCCGTGTACGGGACCCCGAAAACCAAGCACCGCCTTCAGGATTTCTAAGGGTGTAAATTTTTGATTTCACTCCTCACTACCTATCACTACCTATCACAGTTTTGAAGGCCATAAAATGCCAAGATGGCACAAACCCCCCCAAATGACCCCATTTTGGAAAGTAGACACCCCAAGCTATTTGCTGAGTGGCATGTTGAGTCCATGGAATATTTTATATTTTGCCACAAGTAGCGGGAAAAATGACAATTTTTTTTTTTTTTTTTTTTTTTTTTTTGCCCAAAGTTGTCACTAAATGATATATTTCTCACAAATGCCATGGGCATATGTGGAATTACACCCCAAAATAAATTCTGCTGCTACTTCTGAGTACGGGGATACCACATGTGTGGGACTTTTTGGGAGCCTATCTGTGTACGGGACCCCGAAAACCAAGCACCGCCTTCAGGATTTCCAAGGGCGTAAATTTTTGATTTCACTCCTCACTACCTATCACTACCTATCACAGTTTTGAAGGCCATAAAATGCCAAGATGGCACAAAACCCCCCCAAATGACCCCATTTTGGAAAGTAGACACCCCAAGCTATTTGCTGAGAGGCATGTTGAGTCCATGGAATATTTTATATTTTGCCACAAGTAGCGGGAAAAATTACAAACTTTTTTTTTTTTTTTTTTTTTTTTTGCCCAAAGTTGTCACTAAATTATATATTGCTCACACATGCCATGGGCATATGTGGAATTACACCCCAAAATATATTCTGCTGCTTCTCCTGAGTATGGGGATACTACATGTGTGGGAATTTTTGGGAGCCTATCCGTGTACGGGACCCCGAAAACCAAGCACCGCCTTCAGGATTTCTAAGGGCGTAAATTTTTGATTTCACTCCTCACTACCTATCACAGTTTTGAAGGCCATAAAATGCCCAGATGGCACAAAACCCCCCCAAATGACCCCATTTTGGAAAGTAGACAACCCAAGCTATTTTATGAGAGGCATGGTGAGTATTTTGCAGCTCTCATTTTTTTTTTTGAAAATGAAGAAAGAAAAGGAAAAAAAAATTTTTTTTTTTCTTTTTTCAATTTTCAAAACTTTGTGACAAAAAGCGAGATCTGCAAAATACTCACCATACCTCTCAGCAAATAGCTTGGGGTGTCTACTTTCCAAAATGGGGTCATTTGGGGGTATTTTGTGCCATCTGGGCATTCCATGGCCTCTGAAACTGTGATAGGCAGTGAGGAGTGAATTCACAAATTCACACCCTTAGAAATCCTGAAGGTGGTGCTTGGTTTTTGGGGCCCCGTACGTGGCTAGGCTCCCAAAAAGTCCCACACATGTGGTATCCCCGTACTCAGGAGAAGCAGCAGAATGTATTTTGGGGTGTAATTCCACATATGCCCATGACATGTTTGAGCAATATATCATTTAGTGACAACTTTGTGCAAAAAAAAAAAAAAAATAATAATAATTATTATTTTTCCCGCAACTTGTGTCAAAATATAAAATATTCCATGGACTCGACATGCCTCTCAGCAAAAAGCTTGGGGTGTCTACTTTCCGAAATGGGGTCATTTGGGGGGGTTTTGAACTGTCCTGGAATTTTATGCACAACATTTAGACGCTTATGTCACACATTACCCACTCTTCTAACCACTTGAAGACAAAGCCCTTTCTGACACTTTTTGTTTACATGAGAAAATAATTTTTTTTTTGCAAGAAAATTACGTTGAACCCCCAAACAATATATATTTTTTTAAAGCAAAGGCCCTACAGATTAAAATGGTGGGTGTTTCATTTTTTTTTTTCACTCAGTATTTGCGCAGCGATTTTTCAAACGCATTTTTTTTGGGAAAAAAAAAACACACTTTTTTAAATTTTAATGCACTAAAACACACTATCTTGCCCAAATATTTGATGAAATAAAAAATTAGATCTTAGGCCGAGTACATAGATACCAAACACGACATGCTTTAAAATTGCGCAGAAACGTGCAGCGGTGACAAACTACATACATTTTTAAAAGCATTTAAACGCCTTTACAGGTTACCACTTTAGATTTACGGAGGAGGTCTACTGCTAAAATTACTGCCCTCGATCTGACCTTCGCAGTGATACCTCACATGCATGGTGCAATTGCTGTTTACATATGACGCCAGACCGACGCTTGCGTTCGCCTTTGCGCGAGAGCAGGGGGGGACAGGGGTGCTTTTTTTTTTTTTTTTTTTTTTTTTTTTTTTTATTATTATTGATTTTGCTTTTTTATTTTATTTTTCAACTGTTCCTTTCATTTATATATATTTTTTATCATTTTTATTGCTATCTCAGGGAATGTAAATATCCCCTATGATAGCAATAGGTAGTGACAGGTACTCTTTTTTGAAAAAATTGGGGTCCATTAGACCCTAGATCTGTCGTCTGCCCTCAAAGCATCTGACCACACCAAGATCGGTGTGATAAAATACTTTCCCAATTTCCCAATGGCGCTGATTATATCCGGCGAAATATAAGTCATGAAATGCTCGTAGCTTCCGGTTTCTTAGGCCATAGAGATGATTGGAGCCATTCTGGTCTCTGATCAGCTCTATGGTCAGCTGGCGGAACCACCGGCTGCATTCTCAGGTTCCCTGTTGGGACAGGAGAGCCAGAGAAAACCATGGAAGACGGTGGGAGGGGGGGGGGCATTCCCTCCCACTGCTTGTAAAAGCAGTCTAGAGACTAATTAGCCACTAGGATTGCTTTTACATGAAAGCCGACCGCTGGCTGAAAAGAATGATACCAAGATAATGCCTAATCCTGCCGGCATCATTCTGGTATAACCACTCAAAGTCCAGCAACATACCAGTACGTTGCTGGCCCTTGTTTGGCATATATTGTAATCTTTTTTTTCATGCAGCCTGTGGGCTGAACGAAAAAAAAAGATTGATCGGTGGGTATGCCCACCATTAGAACCTCCCTTCATCCACCCACTTCTAATGATGGGCATACATGCACCATTTTGTTTTTAACTGTGGTGGTGAAATCACCTCCAACAGCGCTGGAGTCACGGATTTATGTATCGTGGGAGCAAGCGCTGTTGCTGTCAAGATAAATAAATCCGCGCTGCAGCTGAATGGCGTACCTGCTAAGCAAATTATGGTTAACAATAAAACAAAGTAACATTATAGTATAACAGTAAGATTTACCATACCTGCAAAGCAAATACCAAAAAAAACATAGTAAAAAATAAAACATTTTTTAATGCAACCTGTGCCTAAAATATATATATGCCGAAGCATGGGGGCATCCTCCCGCAAAAAAGTTATGCCGCGTACACGCGGTCGGAATTTTCCACGGGCAAGCCTCCGTCGGAATTTCAACCGTATGTAGGCGGCATTAGGAGCAAATCGCTCCTCCGCCCTCTGTGCTGCCCCCATGCTTCGGCATATATGCTCTTTTTTTTTAACTGTGGTGGTGAAATCACCTCCTACAGCGTTGGAGTCACGGCTTTATGTATCGTGGGAGCAAACGCTGTTGCTGTCAAGATAGATAAATCCGCGCTGCAACTGAATGGCGTACCTGAAAACAAAAAAAATGGTTAACAATAAAACATTGCAGAATAGAATACAGTAAAAAGGAGAACAATAGAGAGAGAATAGAGAGAAAGAGAACAATAAAACAACTATTTTTGTTTTTTTTATTTTATATTTTTTTTGTTTTATTTTTTACTTTTTTTTTTTAAACTTTTGTTTGTAACTGTAACAGTTCTAACGGAACTGTTGTAACGGTTCCATCGGTTTTGGTCTCAAAATGCGATGGCATTCTTGAGAACGTGTGCCTAGTCTGTGCAATGCTGTACCCTACGCTAATACTCAACTAGTGTATGGTAGCGTTCGAAACATTCACCGATGCAAAGACCAGGATTGTCAGGACAGCGGGGACAATAATAGCGGGTGTCACGCCTAAATCCGCGCTTTCTGCAGACACGACATTTTCTTTGGGGGGCTTGTTGGGTAGGGGTACTCGGGAGGACATAAATAAAATGCCGCTCATGCAGCCGGCTAACTGCATTTGGTTGGGGAATGTGAGGCGGAGCACCGTCTGGAAACAGAAGGGCTCCGATGATCTCTTCCTGGAATTTAAGGAAGGATCCAGTACGTCCTGAAGCTCCGTATAGCACATGAGCATTCAGCAAAGCCAATTGGAAAAGGTAAATAGACACTTTTTTGTACCAGCGTCTAGCCTTACGGGCAACTAGGTACGGCGCCAACAACTGGTCGTTGAGGTCCACCCCTCCCATGTTTTGGTTGTACTCGTGGACACAGAGGGGTTTCGTCACAACACCAGCCGCCGTAGTAATTTGGACCGTCGTGTCTGCATGAAGGGAGGTAAGAACGAAAACATTCTTATTATCCCTCCACTTCATAGCGAGCAAGTTATTACACTTCAAGCAGGCTCTCTCCCCCAGCCTAAGACGGGACTCTACAAGCCGCTGGGGAAAGCCCCGGCGATTAGGTCGCACGGTGCCACATGCTCCAATCTGATGATCAAACAAATGACTAAACAGTGGCACGCTCGTGTAATAATTATCCACGTACAAGTGGTACCCCTTTCCGAATAAGGGTGACACCAAGTCCCACACAATCTTGCCAGCGCTCCCTATGTAGTCAGGGCAGTTTGTCGGCTCTATGTGGCTATCTTTGCCCTCATAAACCATAAATTTACATGTATAGCCTGTGGCCCTGTCACAGAGCTTATACATCTTGACCCCGTATCTGGCACGCTTGCTGGGAAGGTATTGTTTGAATGACAAGCGGCCAGTAAACTTAATCAGGGACTCGTCAACGCAGACAACTTGATGGGGAGTAAACAAGTCTGCAAAACGTTGGTTGAAATGGTTTATGAGGGGCCGAATTTTATAGAGCCGATCGTATGCAGGGTCTCCACGAGGACGACAGAGTTCATTGTCGTTGAAGTGCATGAACCGCAAAATCTGTTCGTATCGTGCCCTGGACATGGAGGCAGAGAACACGGGCATATGGTACATTGGCTCAGTGGACCAATATGAACGCAACGTACCCATTTTAACTATGCCCATGATGAGGGAAAGGCCCAGAAAGATCTTAAATTCGGGGACCGTAATTGGTCTCCAATCTCTGGCAAGGGTGGACAACTGGGGATTAGCAGCGATGTGTTGACCAGCGTACAAATTGGTTTGGTCCACAATAGATCTATAGAGATCTTCGGTGAAAAACAGCGAAAAAAAATCAAGTGACGTAAAATCAGCTGTTTCCACCTGAATACCGGGTTGGCCAGTGAATGGGGGAAGTACGGGTTCTGCAGAAGTGGTGGGCACCCAATCAGGATTGGCAAATTCTGCAGGAAGGGCACTATGGGCACGACGGGCCTGTCTTTGTCGTCTTCTTGGTGGCAGCGGGACACTACTTGTGCTTGCCACCTCGCCAGCTGAAACTGCACTTATGGGACTCGCCACGTCACCACGTGATACTGCAGTGCTGGTTTGACTACGTCCAGGGTGTACTAGGCCGCTGGTGCTTGCCTGTTCACCAGAAGGAATAGCGGCTCTAGTACGTCTCTGCCTCCTACGAGCGACCTGCGGTTCCTGCACCTCAACAACAGAAGAAGGAGTTTGGGGTCTGGTACGCCTGACCTTAGCAGGGACCACAACTCCGCCGTCAGAGCTATCTGTCATGGAGCCGCTGTCGTCTACTGGGTCGTATTCTGAG
>CM053028.1:256566364-256585190 GCA_028564925.1 Lithobates sylvaticus
CTAGTGTGTTAGTGGCATCACACAGAGCTCCTATATTTTCTTCTCAGCAGCACCCACAGGACTACCGACTACAATGGCTGGAAGACCGCCAAGGGGAGGCAGAGCGTGCAGAGCCAAGAACACAGGGCAGGCAGGCTCTGTTTCTAGTGGACGTGGCCGTGGACGTGGACGTGGTCGTGCATCGTCATCAGCACGTGGCCATGGGACACGCGCGTCTTTGTTTTCGGCAGCTGGACATGTGGAGCCGCATCATGCTGAAGGCTTGGTAGAATGGATGACCAAGCCCTCCTCATCCTCCTCATCCTCTCTCACCCAGGCTCAGGGTACTGACAGAGCATCATCAGCCACCCCTTCCCTAGACCCACCATGTCCTCCTGAGGAGTCCCCCCGAACTCTTTGAGCACAGTGTTGGGTACATGCTCCAGGAGGATGCCCAACGATTCGAAGGCTCGGATGACGATACCCAGCTTGAGGAATCTGGCAGTACAGTTCCACCAGCTGCAGCTTACTGCCAGGTTTGCTCTAGTGGTGAAGAGGGAGGGGATGATGAGGTCACTGACTCCACGTGGGTGCCTCAAGGGAGAGAGGATGAGGAGGAGGACGAGGAGGAGGAGGATGCGGCGTCACATGTCCAACGAGGCAGGATGCCCCCTGGAGGCCAGGTAGATGCCAGCACAGCAACTGTACAACACCGCAGAGCTCCGCCTGTGCAGGGCGCTGCCTCTGCACGTTATCAGAAAAGTTCTTTGGTGTGGGCCTTTTTTGAGACGAGTGCAGCAGATCGCACCACTGCTATTTGCAATATTTGTCTCAAGCGTATCTCGCGTGGCCAAAACATCAGCCGCTTGGGCACGACAAGCATGACCAGACATATGGCGACCTGCCATGCAGCTCGTTGGCAGGCACACATAAAAGACCCACACCAAAGAACTAAGCGGACCTCTCCTTGCTCCTCCTCAGCTGGGATCTCCATCCCCACTACACCTTCAGTCCTCTCTGAAAGCTGCTCTGAGAGGACTGAAGGTGTAGAATTCGGTGTGTCACAACCAAGTACTTGCAGTACACCGACGTCCGAATGCAGCAGGCAAATTTCCCTGCCCCAGCTGCTGGACCGTAGAAAGAAGTACACTCCCAGCCATCCACATGCCCAGCGGTTGAATGCTAGCCTTGCTAAATTGCTAGCACTTCAACTGCTGCCTTTTCAGTTGGTAGACTCGGCCCCCTTCCGTGAGTTTGTTCAATGTGCGGTTCCTCAGTGGCAGGTTCCCCAACGCCACTTTTTCTCGCGGAAGGCGATTCCGTCTCTCTACCGGCATGTGGAGGGCAATGTCCATGCCTCGCTGGACAGGGCGGTCAGCGGTAAGGTGCATATTACCGCTGACTCATGGTCCAGCAGGCATGGACAGGGACGGTACCTTTCTTTCACGGCCCATTGGGTCACTCTATTGGCAGCTGGGAGGGATGCAGGACAAGGTGCAGTAGTGTTGGAGGTTGTCCCGCCACCACGCCTCCAAAACGCGACTACTGCTACTGGTTGTGACACACCTCTCTCCTCCACCCCCTCCTCTTCTTCTTCCTCCAGTGCTCTGTCCTTGGAACCAGCGGTGCTCCGTAGGCGTACAAGGGGCTACGCAAGTACGCAGGCAAAAAGATGCCATGCCGTGCTTGCGCTGGTGTGTTTGGGGGACAGGAGCCACACTGGGCCAGAGGTTCTGGCAGCTCTGCAGGGCAGGCCGAGAGGTGGTTGACGCCACGTCAGCTTAAGCCAGGAATGGTCGTTTCTGACAATGGCACCAACCTCCTCTCCGCCCTGCGACAGGGGCAGCTCACCCATGTGCCCTGCATGGCTCACGTCCTCAACCTGGTGGTGCAGCGGTTCTTGGCAGGTTCCCAGGCTTACAGGATGTCCTGAGGCAGGCCAGGAAAGTCTGTGTGCATTTCCGCCGATCTTATAATGCCAGTGCTCGGCTGACTGAGCTGCAAAAGGAGCTGAACCTGCCCAAGAACCGCCTAATATCTGACATGCCCACCAGGTGGAACTCAACGTTGGCCATGCTGCAGCGACTGCACACGCAGCAGAGGGCCATCAATGAGTACCTTTGCGACTACGGCACCAGGACAGGGTCAGGGGAGCTTGGTTTTTTTTCCCCACGTCAGTGGAGCATGATCAGGGATGCATGCACTGTCCTCTCACCATTTGAGGAGGCCACGAGGATGGTGAGCAGTGACAGTGCATGCATCAGTGACACTGTCCCTCTTGTCCACCTGTTGGAGCATACGCTGCATGGGATAATGGACAGGGCACTTGAGGCAGAACAGAGGCAGGAAGAGGAGGACTTCCTTGCCTCTCAAGGCCCCCTTTATCCGGACAGTGTTCCTTCTGTCCCCACCCATCACACAGGAAGAGGATGAGGAGGAGGAGGAGGAGGAGGAGGATTGTGTGAGCATGGAGGTGGAGCCTGGCACTCAGCATCAGCAGCAGCAGTCTTTTAGGGATGATGTACAGTCCAACAAGCCAGTGGACTTGTACGTGGCTGGGAGGAGGTGGCTGGCGATCATGTCATCCTCAGTGACCCAGAAGACTCCGGACCGAATGCCTCAGCTAACCTACGCTGCATGGCCTCCCTGATCCTGCAAAGCCTGCGGAAGGATCCTCGTGTTCTTCGGATCAAGGAGAGGGACCATTACTGGCTGGCCACTCTCCTTGATCCGCGGTACAAGGGTAAGGTTGCGGACCTTATCTTGCCGTCGCAGAGGGAGCAGAGGATGAGACATCTCAGGGAGGCCTTGCAGAAAGGTCTGTGCAACGCGTTCCCAGAAACTGGGAGGCTACAAACTCCTGGTCCTGGGCGACGAGTTGCTGAGGCTTCGGTCAGTGGCAGAAGGAGCGGTGGGGAAGGTGGACGTCTGACCGATGCGTTCAGACAATTTTTTAGTCCGCAGCCCCAAGGTATGATCGGTTCCAGCAACCATCGCCAGCGTCTGATATACATGGTGCAGGAATACCTTGGGGCAAGGTCAGACTTGGACACCTTTCCCACCGAAAATCCTCTGGCTTACTGGGTCCTGAGGATGGATCACTGGCCAGAGCTTGCACAGTATGCAATTGAGCTACTGGCCTGTCCTGCCTCCAGCGTTCTTTCCGAACGCACATTCAGTGCTGCTGGAGGATTTGTGACTGATCATAGGGTGCGCCTGTCCACCGCCTCGGTTGATCGACTGACATTCATCAAAATGAATCAGTCTTGGATCACCACCAGCTACCAGGCACCTGAGGCGGATATAACCGAATAATTTTTAATGTCACATCCCTTCAAGACTGCCTATGCTGATGCTGAGTGACTGTCCTCTTATGTTCACTGACTATCCTCTTCCTCCTCCTCAATGATCCATGCCACCACACCAGTGCCTAAGGCACAATTTTTTCAGCCCCTGTTTAACAGGGGCGTGTACTTACAATTTTTTAAAAAAATGCTTCGCAACACGTGTGACTGCTGTGCTCCAAGTACAGTCTCTGTGAGGGCCGTGTTGCAGTGTTGTGGCACCAGCACCAGTGCCTAAGGCACAATTTTTCAGCCCCTGTTTAACAGGGGCGTGTACTTACAATTTTTAAAAAAAATGCTTCGCAACACGTGTGACTGCTGTGCTCCAAGTACAGTCTCTGTGAGGGCCGTGTTGCAGTGTTGTGGCACCAGCACCAGTGCCTAAGGCACAAATTTTTCAGCCCCTGTTTAACAGGGGCGGGTACTTACAATTTTTTAAAAAAATGCTTCGCAACACGTGTGACTGCTGTGCTCCAAGTACAGTATCTGTGAGGGCCGGGTTGCAGTGTTGTGGCACCAGCACCAGTGCCTAAGGCACAATTTTTCAGCCCCTGTTTAACAGGGGCGTGTACTTACAATTTTTTAAAAAAATGCTTCGCAACACGTGTGACTGCTGTGCTCCAAGTACAGTATCTGTGAGGGCCGGGTTGCAGTGTTGTTGCACCAGCACCAGTGCCTAAGGCACAATTTTTCAGCCCCTGTTTAACAGGGGCGTGTACTTACAATTTTAAAAAAAAATGCTTCGCAACACGTGTGACTGCTGTGCTCCAAGTACAGTATCTGTGAGGGCCGGGTTGCAGTGTTGTGGCACCAGCACCAGTGCCTAAGGCACAATTTTTCAGCCCCTGTTTAACAGGGGCGTGTACTTACAATTTTTTAAAAAAATGCTTCGCAACATGTGTGACTGCTGTGCTCCAAGTACAGTCTCTGTGAGGGGTTGCAGTATTGTGGCACCAGCACCAGTGCCTAAGGCACAATTTTTCAGCCCCTGTTTAACAGGGGCGGGTAATTACAAATCTTGATCTAATAGTTCACAGCAGGGCCCATTCCTGCGCCCACCAAGAGTAACTATGAGGGCCTGCAGTCTTGTGGCAACACCGTCCACCACCACCGCCAACGGCCCAATTTTCTGCCCTGTTCATCAGGTGCTTGCAATTACAAATCTTGATCTAATAACTCACAGCAGGGCCCATTCCTGCGCCCACCAAGAGTAACTATGAGGGCCTACAGTCTTGTGGCAACACCGTCCACCACCACCGCCAAAGGCCCAATTTTTCTGCCCTGTTCATCAGGTGCTTGCAATTACAAATCTTGATCTAATAACTCACAGCAGGGCCCATTCCTGCGCCCACCAAGAGTAACTGTGAGAGCTTACAGTCTTGTGGCAAAACCGTCCACCACCACCACCACCACCCCCAATTTTTCTGCCCTGTTCAACAGGTGCATGCAATTACAAATCTTGATCTATTAACTCACAGCAGGGCCCATTCCTGTGCCCACCAGTCTTGTGGCTACACCAACATCTAATAGGGCAAATTTCTGCAGAGTATATACGCCAGGCCCCTACTTTCAAACATCCAACTTACAAACGACTCCTACTTGCAAATGGAAAGAGAAAACAGGAAGTGAGAGGAAATCTACCCCTAGGAAGGGAAATTCTATCCTGTTAGATTTAATTTGGGAAAAAGGTATCTCCTCTCTACTGATACTTTATCACCAATCCTTGTTTCAATTAAAACCCCACTTTTCCAAAAACATTTGTCATTGGGGACGGAAAGTGAGGTGACATGTTCTGAACAGATGTGCAAAGACAGCAAATGTTACAGGGGTGATAACCCCTCCCTATGTTCTCCAAAAAGCTTAAAAATAGATTTTTTTGGGATGGAGCTACACTTCATAATGTACCTGTTCAGATTCTACTTAAGATCAAACCTAAAGCCGCAAGTGGTTTTAAATGGCTTCTTTTTTTCCTTTACAAATGTCATTTTGTGCAAGGACAGTTCTAAACACGGGAAACACATGCCACTTCACAGGCATACTTTAGACACCCCCAGGTACCATATTTAAAGGAAAATTTCACTTTTTTTTTTTCACTTTATGCATCATTAAAATGACTGCTCCCGAAAAAACGTTAGTTTTTAAAAGTTCTTTTTGCATTGATATATGTCCCCTGGGGCAGGACCCGGGTCCCCAAACCTGTTTTATGACATTAACATGCATATTGGCCGTTGTAATTAGCACTTTTGATTTCGAACGTTCGCGTCCATTATAACGTATAGGGTTCGAAAATTTGCGCGAACTTTCGGTCCGTTCGAAGGTTCTGGTTCGAACCGAACCCGGGGGTGTTCGGCTCATCCCTAATTATTTCATACATATATATCAATATGATTACAATATCTATAAATATAAGAAAACAAGCAAAATTGGCAGTAAGGAACAATAAACCACATACATACGTATAAATATGCCCAACCAATTTTTTTATCCAACATTGGGACATGAGAAAATAAAGGAACCCAGATCACCTCTCTACTCATAAAGAGTGTGACGTCCCGCCATTGTCCAAATATCCTGGAGTCCAGCGATGTGGGCACCGCAGGCAATCTTCTGATCATCTGGTCAGGTGCTGCTGTGGCCATTTCTACTAAGAGAACCTGGCAGTGTGGCCTTCCACGGCCAAATGTGGCACCGCATGGGGGGATGAATCAGATGAGCGGAAGTTCCATTTTTGGGTGGAATTACGCTTTAACTTGGCTCCATTTTAAGGGTAATTTCAAATGTGGTTCTCGTGAATGTCAATGTTCCCACATTTTATCTGGCAACACATTTCACTCCACTGTTGGGGACAATACCTAAAATATTGATAGTTTTTTCAGTTGTAATTCCCACAATGTGGTTTATGTCATTACATGTGGAGCGTGTTCTATCCAATATGTGGAACGAGACGATTTGGAGGCTCAGGGACAGGTTCCATGAGCAACTGGCAGATATACAAAGATGTAAATCCACCAATGTAGCCCATCACTTTAACACCATGCATGCAGGTGATTTGTCACTAGTAAAGGTACAGATCATTGAAAAAGTGAGAGTCCCTCACAGAGGAGGCAATGCATTTCGCCTTCTCTGTAACAGGGAGGTATTCTGGGTTTTTAAACTCCAAACCAGGATACCTAAGGGATTGAACTATGAGTGAGACGTTACACATTATTATGAATAGACTGGTGATTTAGGTTCCCCTTTTTAATTTCTTTCTTTCACAAATATGTCTTCATACATATGTATTTGTACAGTCTTGGATATTTGAACATGAGCGGGACGTCACACTTTTTATGAGTAGAGAGGTGATCTAGGTTTCTTTTATTTTCTCATGTCCCGGTGTTGGATAGAAAAATTGGTTGGACATATTGGTTTAATGTTCCTTACTTTAAATTTTGCTTGTTTTCTTATATTTATGGATATTGTGATCATATTGATATATATGTATGAAATAATGAAATCATTTATTATTGTGCGACTGGTATTGCTCGTTTTCTATTTGTATTCATCAATGGCTTCATGGGTCTATCTATTTATATTTATTCAATACATTTTTTGATTATGTATACTTATAAATGGTTTTATTATTTTATTTATACTATGCATATTTTATAAGGTTTTTTTTCCTTAAAGCGGAAGTAAACCCATCGATTTAACAGTTTAAAAAAAAAGGCATGCCGGGAATGCTTACTGCACATTGGCTGTGCTCTCAACAAACAGTCAAACCATCCAATGGCTGGTGTCATAATGGATCACATGTGCAGCACTGTGGCAGTTGAAGATTAAACAGAGGCAAAGATGGCAGCTTCCTTGGCTGAAAACGATAGGGGGGTTTACTTCCATTTTAACGATACACCCTTATTCCCATGATGGTATTTAGCTGCCTTCCTCTTGTGGATTTTTTTGGGGGAAGTATATTCTGTTTTCTGTTACTAGGGCCTTTTTTATTTTTGGGAGTGCTCAGTGTACACTTGTTGCTGACACAGGCAAAGTAGCATGCGATAAAGTGGTATGCAGCAAAACGCCACATAGTCCCCCCGCCCCCTCTTCCCCCATTCGCCATATTTGCCATTAAATTTAGGCAATACCTTTTTAGTTTAAAAAAATCTAAAATCTCTATTTCTGATTTATTAATCACAAAATATGATATGGGTTAAATAAGAGTTCTACTGACCAGGAGGAAAGGCTTTGAATATAATAACATTTATTATATGTAGTTAAAAGTCACGCTAATACACAAATCCCTAGCACATCAAGGCAGAAAATGCTAGGTTGAAATAAAAAATATATATATATATGAAGGAATATAGATTATATTCCTTCAGACCGTGAGGTAAAAGCATGTTTAGTTACAAGTAGTTAAAACTCAAGCTAATACACAAATCCCTCGCACATCAAGGCAGAAAATGCTAGGTTGAAATAAAATATATATATATATGAAGGAATATAGATTATATTCCTTCAGACCGTGAGGTAAAAGCATGTTTAGTTACAGTAGCAGGGCATACCTTCCCCTGCTCCTGGAGAAATTACCTTGGGTCCATCTCGCTTGCTGATTCTCCCGGAAAAGCCGAGCTGCCTCTCCTTTCCTCAGAGTGAGTATCAAAAACCAGCCTGATCCCTCATTGGCTGCTTAGCGTGAGTTCTGATTGGTTACTTAGTCTAAGCCAGCCCCCTTACAGCAACTCCCACCAGTGATGTAAAAAAAAACTTGAATGGTCCCACTTCATTAAGTATGCAGCTTGGGGTGAGACTTACTTCATTAATAGTAAATAGGTGACAAACAATGTTAATTGGCTCCCCATTGTCCTTCAAGTCTCGGCGCCGCAATGTCTGCAGTTCACAAAAGCTGGGAGGAGGGCTTTTGCCCCCCTTTCAGCTGCAAGCAAAAAGAGATATATTCATAATATTTCACAGATATTAATGGAAATTTCACATAACCGCATCAGGCAACAGATGGCCCCTTGTGGCCAGTTGAGTATATGAGACTCGGCCACACATAGAATAATGGTTTATGTGCAATTTTCTTTAATATTTGGAACTTTTCGGCTTTGCCCTCTGAAATGAAATCAAACTTCTTTGAGAATAATAAAAAAACTTTTAAACTCTCCATCTCTACAGTTCACATTTCTGGATCCCAGTATCGGTAGTCATCACTTGTTCTGGATGTAATAAGTCCATAATAATAATAAGAGAAAAATCATATGATAAATAAAGAGAAAAAAAAAAAAACACACCCCAAAAAAAAATGAAGGGGGGAAGAAAAAAAAAATACAAATAAAATAAAATAAAAACATGAGGATCCTTGTTCTCAACTGTCCAATAATAATAGTGCGAAAGTCCATAATGTCAATCTGGTCATGTTGCCCTTGCTTCTGGGACAGCCTTCCATGGTGATTCCAGTTGGATACAGCATACAGTAATGGCCTTTGGAACAGCTATCCGGGCTTTCTAAGATTATACTTTATTAATGTGGACAGAGGTAGAGAAAGAGATACACAAGTACATTTGGGACATATGTATTCAAATGAATGCTTGTCTGGTAAGTCTGAGCAGTAAGGACCTTTTAATTGCCATAGATATACTGCAACATAAAGTGAGACCCTTTTCCCAGTGACATGTGAAACAATTTTAGGTTTAGGTTTTAGGTTTACGTCCTTAAGCCAGGTTTCTGATTTCACCCCTCATCTTTCTTCCTCCATTGTCATATGCCTGCAAGTAACTCTGCTCCACCTTCTGCTGAATACCACTGTGTGTGTGTGTGTGTGTGACACTTTAAGTGTCCAGGGGGATTTTGTTGCCATCGCAACTCACCACTAGCTCCTTTTACTGCAGCTATGTTCAGTGCTGGTGCCAAACCTTTGGGCATATAGCTCCGTCCTTGGCTACCATGGGTAGCTACTGTACCGTCCTGCCTTTAGCAGGCTACAGAAGAGGTCACCACTATGAGAGTTCTATGTGCAGATTAGGCAGTGTCATCTACGCAGACAAAAATAACTTGATTTCAGAATATGGATAAGTGTGATGTCACCAGTCACTAGTGGCTTCAGGAACAATCAAACTAAAAAAAAAAATTTTAAGTACAATTGTACTATACTCCCTGCTATTTGCCAATCACTATGAGTCTCACCAGTCCCAGTATATCTATATTATATTCACGCAATGCTCTTTGACTTATTATGGCACACAAAGGAAAACCTGACCAAAAAAAAAAACAATATCAATGACCACATCTGATGACTGCCCAAATGTTAGAACTGTAGAGAGGATTGTATGTCACATTTACACAGAAAATAGTCACATGACTGTTGTTAAACCCTAATATTACTAGTGTCATGATAAATAGCTACCATGACCTAAATTCATATAAAACGATTATCCCATGTCATAAGAGAAAACTAACACCTGTTGGGACTTGGCCCATCCCCAAAATGCTACAGGGAAGCCTTAATATTCTATATCAACATTTCTAATCGCTTTAAATGTTCTCCATGTAGTGTTCCCCATACTCACTCCCCTCTTTTTTTTTTTTTTTTATTTGACCATAGTCACGCAAAACTGAAGAATCACAAAAAAAAAAAAATAAGGTGATATAGGATAGAAATAAAAAAAAAACCAAAAAAAAAAAAAAAAAAAAAAAATCCTTTCCCTTAAGAGAAAAAAAAAAAAGAAGAAAATCAAACAAAAAAATAAAAATTGAAAAAAAAAAAAAAAAATTAAAAATTACAATTAAAATAAAAAAAAAAAATTAAAAAAAAAAAATTAAAAAAAAAAAAAAAAAAAAAAACAAAATAATAAAACCATACAGATTGAATGCTGGCCCAAACTTTAACTTTGTTGAAGAGGCTTAAATCTGTGTCTTGTTAACCCAAAAAAAAAAAAAAACATTTGAAAAACTGCCTTTAGCATTGTAGGTATACTAAAGGCAACCCCCTCTCCCGGTTGTGATTAACATATTAATTGACTCTCAGTGCAAACCCATTTGCAAGTCAAAAAGGCCACAAAAAGTTGTTTTTCTAGAGGGTAGGGCGTCTGTTTATTGAAACAGACTGCCCCAAACCAGTGTTTAGAATTTAGCTAGGCCTGTAATTAATTATATTTAAGGCTTCTCCTAAGAACATAAAAAAAAAAAAAATGATGTTCTTTAAGGTCCTTATTTGTATTTGGGTACACATCTGGGTCCAATCATCCGTCCTTGTTTGTGCATTTATCCTATAATACAAAACTTAAAAATCATTAATAACATCTCACTGTACCTCTCTGAGAGGTTCATACTGGCCTAACTAGTAGTGGATGCTTGGAACCGCCTTCCAGCAGAGGTAATGAATCCATCAACCGTAAGTAAAGTCAAAAATGTACAGGACCCACCCCATATCTAAACTCTGATAGCCAAAAATTATAGGAAAACTCTGTAGGGTTTATAAATACTTACATTCTAAGAATACAACATGTAGACCTATAATCTTCACATGAGTGAATTTGGAAGGGAAAACAACACGCAACACAAGACCTACTGAATGCCTAAGATGCCACAATGTGCAAAGTAATGTATCATGTAGTTTCCAAGTGTCAGAGTGAATGAACTTTCACTCTAAGCCCCCAGAAAGGACATAAAGAAAAAAAAAAAAAAATAATTCATATCTGTGCACAGGTTATTTATTCGCGAATACATTTAAACTTGTAAAACCAAAAGTTATAAATTTAAACTGGTACCAGTATTGAGCTCATTATAAACGGAAAAAAACAAAAAACAAATATTTATAAAATAATCATAAACAGTACAACGCATGCGCATTAGTGTGATCACACTTATTGATGGCCATAAAACAATATTGGGTGCACCCCTTATCAAAAAAAACAAATCTTAGTTTATACATGTACTGTTCCTACTCATGCATTCCATCGCTCACCCATACACATTCATTTCAAATGCATCCCATACATTCTGTATAAGGCTTTGGTAATTGCAAATGAATTGCTAGGCGTTTCCAACCTCTGGGAGAATACAAAGTAAAGAAGAGAAAGAGGAAAAAAAAACAATGGGCCTTTATACCTTACCCTTTTGTTAGGGGCGTATTTTGCATCTGTACAGCTAAATGATATGCACATATCATTTCTGGAATTCACTTAACCTGAAAACAAATAACTTTATAGACAACAGTTGTTAATCTCTTCCCAAATTTTTTCTAACCTATTTTAAAGCAAACAATACATAATTTATTTTAATAGATTGGAATGTATAGCGTTTTATCTTTTGTAAAGTAATAAGGTATCCCTTAACAACTGGTGTGGTTTTAGGTTTATTGACCACCTTTCCTGTCTTCCTAAGAGATCTAGGGATATTTACCCCCGAGCTCTCACCTTTCAAGGAGTTGTTAAAATTAACACCTACTCCAGACGGAATGATTGCATTACAATCTATGGTATGTGTAGATTGCCCACACCGCCCTGTGCTAGAAGATGCCTTATTCTGGTCACTAAGACTTCTCACACCTATGTGTGCATTATTTTTAATTTTGCCAATGTTGGGGAACTTGTCTTGCTCCTAATTCTGTGACCATGGTGCATTCTCGATTTTCTTGTGGCTCTGCGATTTCTCCCATCGCCACAGGAAAAGTAGAATTAGGATCCATATCCTCCTTTCCCCCATACTTTTCATATACGTTATTGTCCCCAATTTCATAGGCACAAGTAGATGCCGTAGCATTAAGCATTTAAGAATTGAAATTGTTTGTAGCAACTGTGACATTGTTCTGTTTAAGAGTAAAAGTTGCTAGGGACTTCTAGACGGGACATGGCTGCCATTACCAACAAATAATATGCACAATTTGTAAGCTAGTTAAAGCTTAAGTTAAATGTTGAAAACAACAAACAGCTCCGCGCTTAGGGACAAGTAATCCAGGTATGCAGCCTTTCCAGAAAAAAAAAAAAAAAAATTACCCCCTAAGAGGCAAATTTAAATGATTGGTACAAAATAGGGAAAATTGGCGCTTCCTGTGAGTCCAGGATATTAGAATGTACTTGACTAGACCATACGATAATAAAGAGAGAGGGGTGGAAGTAGACACCTAATTGCTGGCGGTACTACCATATACCTATCCCCCCTCCTAGACAGTGTATTATAAACCCAGAGCCTATACTGAGATAATAAAATGAGTGTAAGGGAGGGCAAACCCTCGGGGTATAAGCATCCATCCCTAATTTGCCAGTCTCCAATATCCACTGATAGATATGTGCAAATATGTATGCCAAAAAAAAAAAAAAAAAAAAAAAAAAAAAAAAAAAAATGTGCACGGGGTGAGAGAGAGTGTACCCTAGGGCGGCTATCCGAATAACCTATATCCTCTACCCACCCGTCAATAGTTTAAGTTAAATGTTGCCCTGTACTATACAGTCCTTTTTAGATTACTGTAACGAAGTTGGGAAAACGAACATTAAAATCGAATAAAATCCTGAAAATACAGTAAAGTGGAGTGGAAAGGAGAAAAAAAAAAAAAAATAAAAAATAAAAAAAACTAAATATATATACATATATCTCTATATATATATATATCTATACATTTTCAGCTTTCAATAAAACCATCTTTTAGATTACTGTAGACACCCCAAATCCACTCACAATAGCCTGTATTTTACCTTATTTAAGCCTACACCCCCTACACAATAGGCCCAGGGGACAATAGGAACAATAGTAGGGCCACAAGTATCAAATAGGGTGAATAACCCTCTTGGTTTACAATAGAAAGGTAAACACATCCGTGTTTACACCAAAGTTCACCCATTCAGTTTAGACAAAAAAAAAAAAAAAAAAAAAAAATCTAGCACAAACTCAGAATATCAAATTTGTGGTAAGGTTTCATCCAAAAAAAAAAAAAAAAAAAAAAAAGTCAGGGTATAATACAGTATGCTAAATGCACCTTATTTTACCCTATACTAATAATCTTTCTCAGATATTAGCTTCAGCATTCAGCAACAAGACTTCCACAGTCCTGTACTTTAACTGACAACAATGAGAATATTACTGCTCTCCTGTCCTATACACAAATATTATGCATTTAGTGGACAGACCATTTAAATTAGAAATCTGTTGAAACTTTTTCAACAGGAAACCAAGACCCCACTCACATGGTGTCTTTCCAATGAAACATGTCACTCTCAAACAGTGTTTTAGAGAGAGCCATTAAGCTTTGTGAGCATTAAAAAAAATAAAAAAAAAAAAGAAATAACACTTTTTCCCGCCAAGTTGCTTCCTCCCCATTACATAAAACCGGTTTGTAAATGGTACATCCAAAGAACTTGTTCAATTAAAATTTACGGGATATTTATGCAAAACAAAATATGTGGTGTATCCTCTCTCATTTTTAGAGTTAATACCTATAGTTTTCCCTAGATAGATTGAACAAACTGACTCAATTTAAGTTCAATCTACTAAGTACCTTCAGCAACACCACCATTTTTAAAACACAAAAAAAAAAAATTAAAATTTACCTACAGTTTTCCCTAGATATATTGAACAAACTGACTCAATTTAAGTTCAAGCTACTAAGTACCTTCAGCAAAATAATCATATAATATATATATATATAATAAAAAAAAAAAAATATATAACTAAACTACAAAAGAGATAAAAAGAAAAATATTTACCTAGATTTTTCCCTAGATAGATTGAACAAACTGACTCAATTTAAGTTCAACTACTAGCCTTAATCTCTAATACATCGATTTTGATATTAGATTCAAACACCTTCCGTCCTGTACTGGTTTCGTGGCCGCCATCTGTAACCTCTCAAATCTCTATTTCTGATTTATTAATCACAAAATATGATATGGGTTAAATAAGAGTTCTACTGACCAGGAGGAAAGGCTTTGAATATAATAACATTTATTATATGTAGTTAAAAGTCACGCTAATACACAAATCCCTAGCACATCAAGGCAGAAAATGCTAGGTTGAAATAAAATATATATATATATATGAAGGAATATAGATTATATTCCTTCAGACCGTGAGGTAAAAGCATGTTTAGTTACAAGTAGTTAAAACTCAAGCTAATACACAAATCCCTCGCACATCAAGGCAGAAAATGCTAGGTTGAAATAAAATATATATATATATGAAGGAATATAGATTATATTCCTTCAGACCGTGTGGTAAAAGCATGTTTAGTTACAGTAGCAGGGCATACCTTCCCCTGCTCCTGGAGAAATTACCTTGGGTCCATGTCGCTTGCTGATTCTCCCGGAAAAGCCGAGCTGCCTCTCCTTTCCTCAGAGTGAGTATCAAAAACCAGCCTGATCCCTCATTGGCTGCTTAGCGTGAGTTCTGATTGGTTACTTAGTCTAAGCCAGCCCCCTTACAGCAACTCCCACCAGTGATGTAAAAAAAACTTGAATGGTCCCACTTCATTAAGTATGCAGCTTGGGGTGAGACTTACTTCATTAATAGTAAATAGGTGACAAACAATGTTAATTGGCTCCCCATTGTCCTTCAAGTCTCGGCGCCGCAATGTCTGCAGTTCACAAAAGCTGGGAGGAGGGCTTTTGCCCCCCTTTCAGCTGCAAGCAAAAAGAGATATATTCATAATATTTCCCAGATATTAATGGAAATTTCACATAACCGCATCAGGCAACACATGAAGCTACAGACATCTCTATTCAAATAGCGAAATTTAGTAAAAACCATTAGAGGTTAATTTATTGTTTACTCCCAGTGGTGAGATAAGTATAGGTATAGTTGCCAAGCATCTCTCTTGCTGGACAGACTCCCAGTTTGGCAAATTGTCATATACCCTCCTGCCCTAAAGCACCAGGGTCTGCAGGTTAACCACTTCCTGACCAGGCCAATGTTCAGCTTTCAGTGCTGTTGCAATTTGAATGACAATTGCGAGGTCATGTAACACTGTATTCATATGAAATTTTATTATTTTTTTGAGACCGATAGCGCTTTCTTTCAGTGGCATTTAATCACCACTGGGTTTTTTACTTTTTGCTAGACAAATGAAAAAAGATGGAACATTTTGAAAAAGTTTCTGTTATAAAATGTTGCAAAAAAGTACCGATCTCCTTCACTGATCCTTTTGTGTTTGTAAATATCAGGCGACTCATTTTAAAGTTGACCTGGTTGCATTAACACATCTTGTGTCCATATTGTATTTATACCCAAGGCACACTGGCTCAGCTATCACATTCCTCAAAATACTATTTCAAATAGTAATGCTTGCTATAGAAAGCAAGGGGTGCAGCGTTGCAGCAGGGTAATACAATGCATGACACAGGACAGCTCCTGTACTTTTGAGTTGCAGTGCAATGCCAATAAACATTATTTAAATTTAATGTAATACAATATTTGACCCCTGGAGAACCTATTAATTGTACAAAGCACTCAGAATTGTTTACTTTGCCAGATACTTTTACATTATTCTGCTATCCAAAATATGAGCTCATTCAGATGAGCGCTGACGCTAAGGCTGCATTGCACTGATAATGCTGCATTGTTGGGCACTGGTGGTGGAACTCGGATGGGGACCCTCTGATGGGGGAGCTCTGATGGGGGCTCTAGGATGGGGACACTGTGATGGGGGACTTCTAAATGGGGGGACTATGATGGGGGAACTCTGATAGAGGCACTCTGATGGGAGCACTCTGATGGGAGCACTCAGATGGGAGCACCTGCTCTCTGATGAGAGCACTGTAATGGGGTCACTCTGATGGGGACACCTGCTCTCTGATAGGGGCACTGGTAAGGCTGCATTGCTCGGCACTGGTAAGGCTGCCATTGCACTGATAATGCTGCATTACTGGGCACTGGTGAGGCTGCATTGCTCGGCACTGGTAAGGCTGGACACTCTGATGGTGGAACTCTGATGGGGACCCTCTGATGGGGACCATCTGATGGGGGCTCTAGGATGGTGACACTCTGATGGGGGACTTCTGATGGGGGAACTCTGATGGGGGAACTCTGATGGGAGCACTCTGATGGGGGACACTTTGATGGGAACACCTACTCTCTGATGCGGGAACTGTGATGGGGGTCACTCTGATGGGGACAACTGCTCTCTGATGGGGCACTGGTAAGGCTGCATTGCTGGGCACTGGCGAGGCTGCATTGCTCGACACTGATTACATTGCTTTTCAATGTTTTTGAAAAAATATAAGAAAAATAAAAGAGATAAAAAAAAAAGGTTGCATCGCTGGGCACTGGTAAGGCTGCATTGCTGGGCACTGATGAGGTTGCATTAATGGGCACTGGTCAGACTGCATTAATGGGCACTGGTCAGACTGCATTGATGGGCACTGGTAAGGCTGCATTGATGGGCACTGATAAGGCCACATCGCTGGGCACTGGTAAGGCCACATTTGATGGGCACCTCTAAGGCTGCATTTGATGGACACTGATCAGACTACATTTGATGGGCACTGATCATGCTTCATTGATGGGTACTGATGAGGCTGCACTTATGGGTACTGGTGAGACTGCACTGATGGGTACTGGTGAGACTGCACTGATGGGTACTGGTGAGACTGCACCGATGGGTACTGGTGAGGCTGCATTGATGGGTACTGGTGAGGCTGCATTGATGGACACTGGTAAGGCTGCATTTGATGGACACTGGCAAGGCTGCATTTGATGGGCACTGGCAAGGCTGCATTTGATGGGCACTGGCAAGGCTGCATTGATGGGCACTGGTCAGGCTGCATTGATAAGCACTGGTCAGGCTGCATTGATGAGCACTGCTAAGGCTGCATTGATGACACATTTAATAGGTACCTCTAAGGCTGCATTTGATGGGCACGGATCGACTACATTTGATGGGAACTGATCATGCTTCATTGATGGGTACTGGTGAGGGTGCATTGATGGGCACTGGTGAGACTGCATTGGTGGGTACTGGTAAGGCTGAATTGCTGGGCACTGGTATGGCTGCATTTGATGAGCACTGATCAGACTACATTTGATGGGCACTGGCAAGGCTACATTTGATGGGCACTGGCAAGGCTGCATTTGAAGGGCACTGGCAAGGCTGCATTTGATGGGCACTGATCAGGCTGCATTTAATGGGCACTGAGGAGTGAGTGGCCCGGGGCCTGGGCCCCACTTTGCACAATCAATACAGGCAGCCTGAGGAGAGGGGCCACTCAGCACTCCCGAACTCCCCCCTCTGCACAGACCAAGACATGTGTGCGGATACCTTGGGGCAGGAGGGGCCCCACATATAGGAGCCTGCATAGAGACATAGTGCAGGAGGAGCCCCCAGTCATTGCAACTTGTTTTAGAAATTCCCTGCGAGAGAACAATTATCACACATTGTAGTGTTTTTTTGTTAGTATAGCATACAGGTTAAATTATGTTGTTGTTACATCTGTTCTATATTTGTTCAGTGCATGTGAATTTTGGAGCTGTCTTCTTAAACTGGCACTTTAGAATAAATATTTAACTTTATTTGTTATATACAGTGTATATATATATATATATATATATATATATATATATATATATATATATATACACATATACACACACACACACTCTAATCAACCCAGAGAGTAGCCACTCGCAGCTGGGTACTTCAATGCCGAACAAACCTCTAGCCAGAGGTATGGCAGCCATCAGTGTGATCCAGAAACTTGCAAAAAGTTTCTGACACAGAATAAACTTGCAACCGAAGGTGTATAGGAACCTTTCTCACAGTACCTGGAACTTTCTCTGTCTCCTTGGCAGTACTGTGGAAGTGTGGATTCTTTAGTGTCCATACAACTCAGCTTCCAGGTTCTTACTGAGATGCCAGCTTGCTGGCCCTCCTGCCAAGAGTCCTCCCCCGGTCACTTGTATGAGCTGTGGTGCCCCTCCAATACTAAGAGCACACCGGAAGGCCTGGAATCCTCCTTCAGTTACTGGGCCTCGGGCTAACCAGCTCCGAGATCCTTGCCCCAGACCATGCGGGTCTATGGGGCTAGTCAAACTGACCATGTTTGCGGGACGGCAATCGCTGGCGGGCTACCCCGGTCCAGAACCATGAAGCAGGACTGCGACCGAACCCCGAACATGTGACTTCAGCACCTTAAGTACCCTTCCCCAGATTACACAGCGGAGCCAGACGCACCCACTGATTGGCTCCGGGGAAGATTGATACCTAAGATGTCCAACCAGGCCTGGTTCTAGGCCTGTCATGGGTACCTCACTGCACCCATGACCAGGCAAAACCCTAGTACAGCCCAGCCTAACTGATGCCAAAGTTAACCTGTACAATTAACTCTCAGAACACCATTACTGTTCTGAGGGAAAAAAAAAATGTCCACGTCTAGCGCACACTTGTTAAAGTGTGCCCGCTATATATATATATATATATTGTAACCTGGGGACAGGTAGCAGGTACAAAAGCTCCCTGGGATGAGCTGTTATTTAGGCAGATACCAAATCCACTTAAGGTAGTGAAAACAGTGCTGGGTTTATTTGATTTAAATACAAG
>CM053028.1:256585663-256606212 GCA_028564925.1 Lithobates sylvaticus
ATGTCCAACGAGGCAGGATGCCCCCTGGAGGCCAGGTAGAGGCCAGCACAGCAACTGTACAACACCGCAGAGCTCCGCCTGTGCAGGGCGCTGCCTCTGCACGTTATCAGAAAAGTTCTTTGGTGTGGGCCTTTTTTGAGACGAGTGCAGCAGATCGCACCACTGCTATTTGCAATATTTGTCTCAAGCGTATCTCGCGTGGCCAAAACATCAGCCGCTTGGGAACCACAAGCATGACCAGACATATGGCGACCTGCCATGCAGCTCGTTGGCAGGCACACATAAAAGACCCACACCAAAGAACTAAGCGGACCTCTCCTTGCTCCTCCTCAGTTGGGATCTCCATCCCCACTACACCTTCAGTCCTCTCTGAAAGCTGCTCTGAGAGGACTGAAGGTGTAGAATTAGGTGTGTCACAACCAAGTACTTGCAGTACACCGACGTCCGATTGCAGCAGGCAAATTTCCCTGCCCCAGCTGCTGGACCGTAGAAAGAAGTACACTCCCAGCCATCCACATGCCCAGCGGTTGAATGCTAGCCTGGCTAAATTGCTAGCACTTCAACTGCTGCCTTTTCAGTTGGTAGACTCGGCCCCCTTCCGTGAGTTTGTTCAATGTGCGGTTCCTCAGTGGCAGGTTCCCAAACGCCACTTTTTCTCACGGAAGGCGATTCCGTCTCTCTACCGGCATGTGGAGGGCAATGTCCATGCCTCGCTGGACAGGGCGGTCAGCGGTAAGGTGCATATTACCGCTGACTCATGGTCCAGCAGGCATGGACAGGGACGGTACCTTTCTTTCACGGCCCATTGGGTCACTCTATTGGCAGCTGGGAGGGATGCAGGACAAGGTGCAGTAGTGTTGGAGGTTGTTCCGCCACCACGCCTCCAAAACGCTACTACTGCTACTGGTTGTGACACACCTCTCTCCTCCACCCCCTCCTCTTCTTCTTCCTCCAGTGCTCTGTCCTTGGAACCAGCGGTGCTCCGTAGGCGTACAAGGGGCTACGCAAGTACGCAGGCAAAAAGATGCCATGCCGTGCTTGCGCTGGTGTGTTTGGGGGACAGGAGCCACACTGGGCCAGAGGTTCTGGCAGCTCTGCAGGGGCAGGCCGAGAGGTGGTTGACGCCACGTCAGCTTAAGCCAGGAATGGTCGTTTCTGACAATGGCACCAACCTCCTCTCCGCCCTGTGACAGGGGCAGCTCACCCATGTGCCCTGCATGGCTCACGTCCTCAACCTGGTGGTGCAGCGGTTCTTGGGCAGGTTCCCAGGCTTACAGGATGTCCTGAGGCAGGCCAGGAAAGTCTGTGTGCATTTCCGCCGATCTTATAATGCCAGTGCTCGGCTGACTGAGCTGCAAAAGGAGCTGAACCTGCCCAAGAACCGCCTAATATGTGACATGCCCACCAGGTGGAACTCAACGTTGGCCATGCTGCAGCGACTGCACACGCAGCAGAGGGCCATCAATGAGTACCTTTGCGACTACGGCACCAGGACAGGGTCAGGGGAGCTTGGTTTTTTTTCCCCACGTCAGTGGAGCATGATCAGGGATGCATGCACTGTCCTCTCACCATTTGAGGAGGCCACGAGGATGGTGAGCAGTGACAGTGCATGCATCAGTGACACTGTCCCTCTTGTCCACCTGTTGGAGCATACGCTGCGTGGGATAATGGACAGGGCACTTGAGGCAGAACAGAGGCAGGAAGAGGAGGACTTCCTTGCCTCTCAAGGCCCCCTTTATCCGGACAGTGTTCCTTCTGTCCCACCCATCACACAGGAAGAGGATGAGGAGGAGGAGGAGGAGGAGGAGGAGGAGGAGGATTGTGTGAGCATGGAGGTGGAGCCTGGCACTCAGCATCAGCAGCAGCAGTCTTTTAGGGATGATGTACAGTCCCAACAAACCAGTGGACTTGTACGTGGCTGGGAGGAGGTGGCTGGCGATCATGTCATCCTCAGTGACCCAGAAGACTCCGGACCGAATGCCTCAGCTAACCTACGCTGCATGGCCTCCCTGATCCTGCAAAGCCTGCGGAAGGATCCTCGTGTTCTTCGGATCAAGGAGAGGGACCATTACTGGCTGGCCACTCTCCTTGATCCGCGGTACAAGGGTAAGGTTGCGGACCTTATCTTGCCGTCGCAGAGGGAGCAGAGGATGAGACATCTCAGGGAGGCCTTGCAGAAAGGTCTGTGCAACGCGTTCCCAGAAACTGGGAGGCTACAAACTCCTGGTCCTGGGCGACGAGTTGCTGAGGCTTCGGTCAGTGGCAGAAGGAGCGGTGGGGAAGGTGGACGTCTGACCGATGCGTTCAGACAATTTTTTTAGTCCGCAGCCCCAAGGTATGATCGGTTCCAGCAACCATCGCCAGCGTCTGATATACATGGTGCAGGAATACCTTGGGGCAAGGTCAGACTTGGACACCTTTCCCACCGAAAATCCTCTGGCTTACTGGGTCCTGAGGATGGATCACTGGCCAGAGCTTGCACAGTATGCAATTGAGCTACTGGCCTGTCCTGCCTCCAGCGTTCTTTCCGAACGCACATTCAGTGCTGCTGGAGGATTTGTGACTGATCATAGGGTGCGCCTGTCCACCGCCTCGGTTGATCGACTGACCTTCATCAAAATGAATCAGTCTTGGATCACCACCAGCTACCAGGCACCTGAGGCGGATATAACCGAATAATTTTTAATGTCACATCCCTTCAAGACTGCCTATGCTGATGCTGAGTGACTGTCCTCTTATGTTCACTGACTATCCTCTTCCTCCTCCTCAATGATCCATGCCACCACACCAGTGCCGAAGGCACAATTTTTCAGCCCCTGTTTAACAGGGGCGGGTACTTACAATTTTTTAAAAAAATGCTTCGCAACACATGTGACTGCTGTGCTCCAAGTACAGTATCTGTGAGGGGTTGCAGTGTTGTGGCACCAGCACCAGTGCCTAAGGCACAATTTTTCAGCCCCTGTTTAACAGGGGCGTGTACTTACAATTTTTTAAAAAAATGCTTCGCAACACGTGTGACTGCTGTGCTCCAAGTACAGTATCTGTGAGGGGTTGCAGTGTTGTGGCACCAGCACCAGTGCCTAAGGCACAATTTTTCAGCCCCTGTTTAACAGGGGCGGGTACTTACAATTTTTTTAAAAAATGCTTCGCAACACGTGTGACTGCTGTGCTCCAAGTACAGTATCTGTGAGGGCCGGGTTGCAGTGTTGTGGCACCAGCACCAGTGCCTAAGGCACAATTTTTCAGCCCCTGTTTAACAGGGCGTGTACTTACAATTTTTTAAAAAAATGCTTCGCAACACGTGTGACTGCTGTGCTCCAAGTACAGTCTCTGTGAGGGGTTGCAGTGTTGTGGCACCAGCACCAGTGCCTAAGGCACAATTTTTCAGCCCCTGTTTAACAGGGGCGGGTAATTACAAATCTTGATCTAATAGTTCACAGCAGGGCCCATTCCTGCGCCCCCACCAAGAGTAACTATGAGGGCCTGCAGTCTTGTGGCAACACCGTCCACCACCACCGCCAAAGGCCCAATTTTTCTGCCCTGTTCATCAGGTGCTTGCAATTACAAATCTTGATCTAATAACTCACAGCAGGGCCCATTCCTGCGCCCACCAAGAGTAACTATGAGGGCCTACAGTCTTGTGGCAACACCGTCCACCACCACCGCCAAAGGCCCAATTTTTCTGCCCTGTTCATCAGGTGCTTGCAATTACAAATCTTGATCTAATAACTCACAGCAGGGCCCATTCCTGCGCCCACCAAGAGTAACTGTGAGAGCCTACAGTCTTGTGGCAACACCGTCCACCACCACCGCCAAAGGCCCAATTTTTCTGCCCTGTTCATCAGGTGCTTGCAATTACAAATCTTGATCTAATAACTCACAGCAGGGCCCATTCCTGCGCCCACCAAGAGTAACTGTGAGAGCTTACAGTCTTGTGGCAAAACCGTCCACCACCACCACCACCACCCCCAATTTTTATGCCCTGTTCAACAGGTGCATGCAATTACAAATCTTGATCTATTAACTCACAGCAGGGCCCATTCCTGTGCCCACCAGTCTTGTGGCTACACCAACATCTAATAGGGCAAATTTCTGCAGAGTATATACGCCAGGCCCCTACTTTCAAACATCCAACTTACAAACGACTCCTACTTGGAAATGGAAAGAGAAAACAGGAAGTGAGAGGAAATCTACCCCTAGGAAGGGAAATTCTATCCTGTTAGATTTAATTTGGGAAAAAGGTATCTCCTCTCTACTGATACTTTATCACCAATCCTTGTTTCAATTAAAACCCCACTTTTTCCAAAAACATTTGTCATTGGGACGGAAAGTGAGGTGACATGTTCTGAACAGATGTGCAAAGACAGCAAATGTTACAGGGGTGATAACCCCTCCCTATGTTCTCCAAAAAGCTTAAAAATAGATTTTTTTGGGATGGAGCTACACTTCATAATGTACCTGTTCAGATTCTACTTAAGAACAAACCTAAAGCCGCAAGTGGTTTTAAATGGCTTCTTTTTTTCCTTTACAAATGTCATTTTGTGCAAGGACAGTTCTAAACACGGGAAACACATGCCACTTCACAGGCATACTTTAGACACCCCCCAGGTACCATATTTAAAGGAAAATTTCGCTTTTTTTTTTTTCACTTTATGCATCATTAAAATGACTGCTCCCGAAAAAACGTTAGTTTTTAAAAGTTCTTTTTGCATTGATATATGTCCCCTGGGGCAGGACCCGGGTCCCCAAACCTGTTTTATGACATTAACATGCATATTGGCCGTTGTAATTAGCACTTTTGATTTCGAACGTTCGCGTCCATTATAACGTATAGGGTTCGAAAATTCGCGCGAACTTTCGGTCGGTTCGAAGGTTCTGGTGCGAACCGAACCCGGGGGTGTTCGGCTCATCCCTAATAGTGGGTAACGGAGGGGGTGGTGAGGGAGAAACGAATAACGTATGTGTTAGTTCAAGAATCAGATGTTAGTCCACATACTGAGATTTAAAACATATTTGCTGAGCATAAAAAGCCTGCCAGTCCATAAAAGCAAGAAGGAGCTCTGAAATGAAATAAAAAAAGAGAGAGAGAGACGGCGCCCTCTAAGTGCAGCAAAATAAGATCAATTTAATATAAAAGTAGATTAAGAACACTCACACATTAGATGTGTCATAAAGGCATATCTGAAATTAGAGGATCTTCCGTATTTGGGTCCCTGGTGAAGTGATGTCATCAAAGCTGCTGTCAGATGTGATATTTCAAACGTCCTGTGTGATCCAGTGGAGATCCGGTGGCGCTGTGGGTTCTCAGTGCCTCCGGACGGCTGGAGAGCAGGCTGTGCAGACAGTGAGTAGCTGTGTACTAGGCAGTGTACGCTTCGGGGCATGCGTGCCCCTTCGTCAGGCTGTGATCACAGCCTGACGAAGGGGCACGCATGCCCCGAAGCGCCGCCCACGTGACCCATACCCGGAAGTGATTGCAGCCACAACACCACTGCCTAGTACACAGCTACTCACTGTCTGCACAGCCTGCTCTCCAGCCGTCCGGAGGCACTGAGAACCCACAGCGCCACCGGATCTCCACTGGATCACACAGGACGTTTGAAATATCACATCTGACAGCAGCTTTGATGACATCACTTCACCAGGGACCCAAATACGGAAGATCCTCTAATTTCAGATATGCCTTTATGACACATCTAATGTGTGAGTGTTCTTAATCTACTTTTATATTAAATTGATCTTATTTTGCTGCACTTAGAGGGCGCCGTCTCTCTCTCTCTTTTTTTTATTTCTCCTCCTCAATGATCCATGCCACCACACCAGTGCCTAAGGCACAATTTTTCAGCCCCTGTATAACAGGGGCATGTACTTACAATTTTTTTTAAAAATGCTTTGCAACAGGTGTGACTGCTGTGCTCCATGTACAGTATCTGTGAGGGGTTGCAGTGTTGTGGCACCAGCACCAGCACCAGTGCCTAAGGCACAATTTTTCAGCCCCTGTTGGGGCGTGTAATTAAAATTTTTAGGTAATGCTTTACAACAGGTCTCATTGCTGTGCTCAGAGTACAGTATCTGTGAGGGGTTGCAGTGTTGTGGCACCAGCACCAGTGCCTAAAGCACAATTTTTCAGCCCCTGTATAACAGGGGCGTGTAATTACAATTTTTTAAAAAGATGCTTCGCAACAGGTGTGACTGCTGTGCTCCAAGTACAGTATCTGTGAGGGATTGCAGTGTTGTGGCACCAGCACCAGTGCCTAAGGCACAATTTTTCAGCCCCTGTTGGGGCATGTAATTACAATTTTTAGGCAATGCTTTGCAACAGGTCTCATTGCTGTGCTCAGAGTACAGTATCTGTGAGGGGTTGCAGTGTTGTGGCACCAGCACCAGTGCCTAAGGCACAATTTTTCAGCCCCTGTATAACAGGGGCGTGTAATTACAATTTTTTTTTAAAAAGATGCTTCGCAGCAGGTGTGACTGCTGTGCTCCAAGTACAGTATCTGTGAGGGGTTGCAGTGTTGTGGCACCAGCACCAGTGCCTAAGGCACAATTTTTCAGCCCCTATTGGGGCGTGTAATTACAATTTTTAGGCAATGCTTTGCAACAGGTCTCATTGCTGTGCTCAGAGTACAGTATCTGTGAGGGGTTGCAGTGTTGTGGCACCAGCACCAGTGCCTAAGGCACAATTTTTCAGCCCCTGTATAACAGGGGCGTGTAATTACAATTTTTTAAAAAGATGCTTCCCAACAGGTGTGACTGCTGTGCTCCAAGTACAGTATCTGTGAGGGGTTGCAGTGTTGTGGCACCAGCACCAGTGCCTAAGGCACAATTTTTCAGCCCTTGTTGGGGCGTGTAATTACAATTTTTAGGCAATGCTTTGCAACAGGTCTCATTGCTGTGCTAAGAGTACAGTATCTGTGAGGGGTTGCAGTGTTGTGGCACCAGCACCACTGCCTAAGGCACAATTTTTCAGCCCTTGTTGGGGCGTGTAATTACAATTTTTAGGCAATGCTTTGCAACAGGTCTCATTGCTGTGCTAAGAGTACAGTATCTGTGAGGGGTTGCAGTGTTGTGGCACCAGCGCCAATGCCTAAGGCACAATTTTTCAGCCCCTGTTTAACAGGGGCGTGTAATTACAAATCTTGATCTAATAGTTCACAGCAGGGCCCATTCCTGCGCCCACCAAGAGTAACTATGAGGGCCTACAGTCTTGTGGCAACACCGTCCACCACCACCACCGCCAAAGGCCCAATTTTTCTGCCCTGTTCAACAGGTGCATGCAATTACAAATCTTGATGTAATAACTCACAGCAGGGCCCATTCCTGCACCCACCAAGAGTAACTGTGAGGGCTTACAGTCTTGTGGCAACACCGTCCACCACCACCACCACCAAAGGCCCAATTTTTCTTCCCGGTTCAACAGGTGCATGCAAGTACAAATCTTGACCTATTAACTCACAGCAGGGCCCATTCCTGTGCCCACCAGTCCTGTGGCTACACCAACATCTAATAGGGCAGATTTCTGCAGAGTATATACGGCAGGCCCCTACTTTCAAACATCCAACTTACAAAGGACTCCTACTTGCAAACGGAAAGAGAAAACAGGAAGTGAGAGGAAATCTACCCCTAGGAAGGGAAATTCTATCCTGTTAGATTTAATTTGGGAAAAAGGTATCTCCTCTCTACTGATGCTTTATCACCAATCCTTGTTCAATTAAAACCCCACTTTTCCAAAAACATTTGTCATTGGGGACGGAAAGTGAGGTGACATGTTCTGAACAGATGTGCAAAGACAGCAAATGTTACAGGGGTGATAACCCCTCCCTATGTTCTCCAAAAAGATTAAAAATAGATTTTTTGGGATGGAGCTACACTTCATAATGTACCTGTTCAGATTCTACTTAAGAACAAACCTACAGTCCGTGTCTTGTTTGCACCACCTATATAGTGCTGTTCAGAGTATATAGGGTTGTAGGTATAGGGTTTTATTTTGGGTGCGGGTCCCCCTTAATATCCATACAAGATCCAAAGGGGCTGGGGTGGGGGGGGGGGGGATGGGGTAGCCATGCCATTTTTCTCAAGGATTTTCAGCCATATGGCGGCCAGGACAAGACATGACATTAAAGCCGCAAGTGGTTTTAAATGGCTTCTTTTTTTCCTTTACAAATGTCATTTTGTGCAGGGACAGTTCTAAACACGGGAAACACATGCCACTTCACAGGCATACTTTAGACACCCCCCAGGTACCATATTTAAAGGAAAATTTCACTTTTTTTTTTTCACTTTATGCATCATTAAAATGACTGCTCCCGAAAAAACGTTAGTTTTTAAAAGTTCTTTTTGCATTGATATATGTCCCCTGGGGCAGGACCCGGGTCCCCAAACCTGTTTTATGACATTAACATGCATATTGGCCATTGTAATTAGCAATTTTGATTTCGAACGTTCGCGTCCATTATAACGAATAGGGTTCGAAAATTTGCGTGAACTTTCGGTCCGTTCGAAGGTTCTGGTGCGAACCGAATCCGGGGGTGTTCGGCTCATCCCTAGCCAAGACCATACAGTGGTTTAGCAAGACAGGTTCCACACAGAACAATCCTCGCCATGGTCAACCAAAGAAGTTAAGTGCACGTGCTCAGCGTCATATCCCATGTCTTTGGGAAATAGACGTATAAGTGCTGTCAGCATTGCTGCAGAGATTGAAGGGGTGGGGGGTCAGCCTGTCAGACCATACGCCGCACACTGCATCAAATTGGTCTGTATTGCTGTCGTCCCAGAAGGCAGTGTTGCCAACCTGCCCGATTGAAATTTACTGACACAACACCCGAAATTTACTGACACAGACACATTTTTACTGGCATTTCCAAAAGTTACAAAAAAAATCACTGACACAACATGTCCCAACCTGAGTCACAGAGACAGTCTCTCTCCAAGCCAAGTTGTCTCTCCAGTCCACTCCAGTGTAAACAGTACTGATGGTCCCGTTCCCAGCCTTCCTTGCTTCCATACTGCAGACACAAGGCTCTGACCGCTCTGCTTGGCACCATTGAACCATGGCATCACACGACATGCTCAGGCACCGCCTCCGCCAGATTCGCCCGATCACACTGTAGCAGGCACTCGGATGGTCTCAACCTGCTCTGGACCAAGCTGAGAGTCACAGCCATATGTTTTACTGGCAAACTTTTACTTTTACTGGCTTTTACTGGCAGGAGAAAATTGCCTGTTTTTTTCTGGCTACCAGTAAAAATACTGATGGTTGACAACACTGCCAGAAGGAAGCCTCTTCTAAAGATGATGCACAAGAAAGCCTGAAAACAGTTTGCTGAAGACAAGAAGACTAAGGACATGGATTACTGGAACCATGTCCTGTGGTCTGATGAGACCAAGATAAACGTATTTGATTCAGATGGTGTCACGCGTGTGTGGCCGCAACCAGGTGAGGAGTACAAAGACAAATGTGTTGCCTATAGTCAAGCATGGTGGTGGGAGTGTCATGGTCTGGGACTGCATGAGTGCTGCTGGCACTGTGGAGCTACAGTTCATTAAGGGAACCATGAATGCCAACATGTACTGTGACATCCTGAAGCAAAGCATGATCCCCTCCCTTCAGAGACTGGGCTGCAGGGCAGTATTCCAACATGATAACAAACCCAAACACACCTCCAAGACAACCACTGCCTTGCTAAAGAAGCTGGGTAAAGGTGATGGACTAGTCAAGCATGTCTCATAGTAGTAGTTACATAATTACATAGTAGGCGAGGTTGAAAAAAGACCCATCAAGTCCAACCTATGTGTGTGATTTTATGTCAGTATTACATTGTATATCCCTTTATGTTGTGGTCGTTCAGGTGTCAGTTGTCACTGAGAAGAAGTGTCACTCGACGGGAGCCTCCCATGGAGGCGGAGCTGTTGCAGATTTTTTTTTTCTTTTTTCGGTTCGTCGGCGGCGTGAGATGGATTTACATGGCGGGACATTTAAATTTTTTTATCTTTTAATAAAGGAGGTGTCCCAAAGTGTCTCCTGTCTTTTTTACTATTTTTGACACTTTTTTTGTGAAATGGTAGGTGTACAATGTACCCGTTACCAATTCACATAGGGGGGAGGCCGGGATCTGGGGGTCCCCTTGTTAAAGGGGGCTTCCAGATTCCGATAAGCCCCCCGCTCGCAGACCCCCACAACCACCGAGCAAGGGTTGTGGGGATGAGGCCCTTGTCCCCATCAACATGGGCCCTTTGGGTCTTGTATGAATATTAAGGGAAACCTCGAACCAAAAGTAAAAAAAAAAAGTGTGGGGGTCCCCCAAAATCCATAACAGGCCCTTCAGGCCTGTTATGGTAACGGGTACATTCTACCTCCATGGGAGGCTTCCGCAAAGTGACGCTTCTTTTCAGTGACAGCTGTTATATAGCTGAGGGCAGGGCCACTCAGTGACGTAAACGGGCGACTCCGCCTTCCTCTGAAGTCACGTGGCTCAACAATACACAGGTTATCAACAAGACATTACACAGGTATTCGCAACACACGTGCACTCACAGTCCACGTCTCTTCATGTTTTAGACAGGTTTTGATTGCTGCCTGAATAATCATTGAGGTGGCAGTAGGGCTAGGTTTACATCTGAGGGGGTGTGGGAAATCATGTAATCACACGCCTTCCCGCACCCACAGAGAAAAACATCCCCTTGCTTAGGAGATGCGTGGGGGCACCATTAACCCTAATGGCACCCCCATGCACTAGAAACTGTAGCACGGTTTCCCTGCGGCCACATTTTTGTAAAAGGTGCAGGGACCTTTTCTCTATGTTTTCAGGAGGTACAGCATATTCAAATGAATTGGTTGCTGTTGCTGGGCAAATCCAGCCACCGGAAACCACAGAGATGTGAACCTGGGGGTAAGTGAGATAAAATCTTCAAAGGGTACACAGGCAGAAATAAAATTCTGATGCAGGGTTTTAGCCTTCCCCTATGGTCTGTACAGTTGCATTTTGTGGTCTCTGTATTCAAAATGCTGAATAAATTAGTTGTTTTTCAAGTTTTGTAGGTCATATATTTAGTTTCAGGCAAGCTGAAAACAATTCCCTTCAATCATAGTAGGCTACTGTTCCTAAAAAATACATTATTGTAATCAATCTTAGAAGCATTTTGAAGGCATTATACACAACTGATCCAATTCTCATGTTCTTTTGACAATTTTCTTAATTTTTAGCTATAAAATCTCACTATTTATGTATAATTTTTAATGTATCTATTAATAACATCTATTAAATGTATCTATCACTCATAAAACTCTCAAGAGGTATTAAATATAAGAGTACCAGTCGTCGTGAACTGAGCATAGTCCCAAATAATGTCTGTCATCTGTAGGCATCACATGATACACCTAATCTATCGATAACTATGATTTTGTCTAATGAAGTTTTTTTGCCTCATTTAAAAGCCTGTAAGATTATTATTTATTTTATAATGTACCGTATATGATCTAAATATTGTAACTTGGATTTGTGTTATTTTATCTTCAGGTCAAGTTGGAGACTGGAAAAACATAATGACTGTGGCGCAGAGTGAAACATTTGATAAACTATTGCAGGAGAAAATGGGAAATGTATCACTAAATTTTACCTGGGAATTCTCTGAATAAACAAGAAAAGCCTTCAGTTTTCTCTCATTTCACTTTCTTATCTCATGTCATGACAAAAATACAAATGCATTTTCCTTGATTTAAAGCAAGTGGTAAATATATAATCATAATCTATATTATTATTAAAAAAATAGTAAATCAGAATTTGAATCTTCTCTAAACATGATAACCATTGTCTGTTTTCATTTCTTGCATGTAACTCTAGAAATTCTGTAACTCCTAAGTTCCTGGAGGCACATTGGTGAAAATCTTATATTATACAATGGTCATACATACATTAGACAATTTTCTTGCACAATTTGCTTTTAGGCTTACCAAAATCATATAATTTGAGGTCAAACCTAAACAACTTAATTTTTATGCAACCGGGCAGGCCCTTGGACTACATAGTTGAAGGTAAATCTAAATAAAATATAATAAGAAAATTGTATAATGTATGGGCAGCTTTAGACAAACAGGTTATACTGCTGCCTACAGAGGGTTGGGACATTAGCAAACAACAAAGTGTTGAGCCAGTCACCTGTATAATCCTGGAACCATAGAAAAATACACAGCTGTACCCCATGATCTTCATTGCTGAACCATCTTCTCATCTGTCCTAACACTGAACTTATCTGCTCATCTGCCCCACCACTGTAACCCCGTTTCTCATCTGTTTCTCATCCGTTTCTCATCTGCCCCACCACTGTACCTCCTGCCCATCTGTCCTACCACTGTACCCCTGCTCTTCTGCCCTGCCACTGTAACCCCCTGTACATCTGCCCCACCACTGTACCACCCTGCTCATCTGCCCCACCAATGTACACCCTTTCTCATCTGCCCCACGATTGTACCCCTTTTCTCATCTGCCCCACCATTGTACCCCCTTTCTCATCTGCCCCACCAATGTACCCCCTTTCTCATCTGCCACACCACTGTAACCCCCTGCAGATCTGCCCCACCTCTGTACCCCCCCTGCTCTTCTGTCCCACCACTGTACCACCCTGCTCTTCTGTCCCACCACTGTAACCCCCTGCTCATCTGCCCCACCAATGTTCCCACTTTCTCATCTGCCCCATCACCGTACCTCCCTGCACATCTGCTCCACTGCCGTACCCCCATGCTCTTCTGTCTCACCGCTGAACTATCTTCTCATCTGTCCTAACACTGAACTTATCTGCCCCACCACTGTAACTCCCTTTCTCATCTACCCCACCACTGTACCTCCTGCACATCTGTCCCACCTCTGCACCCCTCTGCACATCTGCCCCACCTCTGTACCCCCCTGCACCTCTGCCCCATCGCTGTAACCCCCTGCTCAGCTGTTCCACCAATGTACCTCCTTTCTCCTCTGCTCCAACACTGAACCCCCCCTGCTCATCTTTCCCACCACTGTAACCCCCTTCTCATCTGGCCCAACACTGTAACCCCCCTGCTCATCTGCCCCATCACTGTATCCCCTTATTTTCTGTCCCACCGCTGAACCCCCTTCTGATCCCTCCCACCACTAAACATCCTGCACATCTGCCCCACCACTGTACCCCCCTGCTCTTTCCTTTCCACCACTGTAACCCCCCTGCTCATCTTCCCTCATCTTCCCCATTAATGTACCCCCCACCACTGTACCTCCCTGCAATCTGCTCCACCGCTGTAACCTCATGCTCTTCTGTCTCACTACTGAATCACCTTCTCATCTCTCCTAACACTGAACCCATCTGCTCATCTGCCCCACCACTGATACAGTGCCCCCCCCCCCCCTCAGTGCAGGTGCAGCATGGGGAATCTTGAAATTGGAATGCATTAGTGTCTCACTGACACTTTCCTTCTCGAGTGCTTGCAAAAGAGGCTTTGTGTGCCGCTTGCCTACCCCTGATCTATGGAGTCTTCTTCAAAGGATTGTAGCAAAGTACTGCTTACAGAGATGTGCAGGGGAAGTCAGGTCAAAAGAATGGCGAGAAGAATTTTCTGATGATACAAAAACTGTTTGTTGAATCATAGTTATGAAAACTTCTAAATATAGGAGCTCATCAGATAAAGAGAGAGCATGTGCAATCCATGAAAGTCCACAGTAACAACTAAGACTTTATGGTCTGAAAAGACCAGGTACACAATGGGTCCAAAAAGCAGGCTCATCAATTCAAGTGTAGAAAAATATTTCAAAAGGAGGGAGTATACCTAAGGAAAATTCACAATAACCCCATAGATCCGGAAGCGGTAGTACCTCGTAGATGGAATATAGTTATTAAAAGTATTGTCTCCGCAGCAAAACCCGATTCTCCCAGAGAGAGACAATTTTATTGACTTCCAAACAGAACAGTCTTACAGATGACAAAAATCCAACAGAGTTCATATCACGACAGTGCTAGTAATATTTAGAGCCCCATGGAAACATGTGACTCTTGGGTGCCTTCGTAAGAACACACACTTCTAAACAGATTGAACGTCCTGTTATATCCCCCCCACACACACTGAATGTCTGAGCAATTTGATTGGGCGTTTCCATTAAATGCTTTGATCTGCCCCGGTCTTTCAGAGTGACCGGAGACAACCCCACGCTGTGAATAGTTGTAATTATAAAGCTGCCCCAATTTACATTCTTGCATATTCCCCCTTTGATATGTGTGAATACTGATTAGATTAAGATAATCATTATCTGTTCCCTTTCATATGTGGAGTAATTCTGGTCTGGCCATTTGTCCTTTGACTAACAAACCCTCTTTTAATATGCGCAATTAGATAACGGCTACCAAAGCGGTCTGCCTAGAATAAACTTGTCTTTAGAATGCCTAAATAAAAACACTACATATAATAAATATATATATATATAATATATATATATGTATACATATATATATATATATAGATATAATATACTACATGTACCCCCACTTGGGTCGTTCTAACTACTAGAACTGACCCATAAATCAAGCAACAAACATAGCATTACCGACTTGAGGTATTGGATGCTTCACAATGGCTCATATGAAATATAAAGTTGAAACTGGTTACATCTCTCTTCACCAGCCTCTAAAATATCCCCATGAAACAGTCATTAGATAATATAGCTTTAGACCATGACTGGAAAAGGATTCGGTAAACATCCTTATTATATCACATCAAGATCTTGAATATTGCACAAAAACGAGCGGATGTCGCAGTTCATTCTTCAATTTTCAACTTCAACTTCATCACATCTCTCATTGAAAGTAGACTTGGTGTGCTGGGAGCTCCGATCCACATAACTCCAGGATTCCTCTCCAGGCTCAAGGTTTTCATTTTCTTAAAGATGCTTTTGCACAAACACCAGCAAATCCCGAAATTCTACTTCCATCTTTATAGTAAGAAGAACCATCCATGTACCAGCTCTCACTTTCAAGTTCAAAAGGCTGAAAAAAAACTGCTATTGCTGTACTTTGTAATTTGCTGTAGGCCGACTCCTCATTTCCATCCTTAATAGAGCAGTTGCTTGAATCATTCAGTCCATAATTCCACCTGAATGGTATACCAATCTATATACCAATCTATAATTCATATATCCATATAATCCATATATAATCCCCCACTTTCAGATAGAATCAGCTTGACATCAGCGTTTATCAGATCTTCTATCCAGACAAAGCAGCAGTGGAAAATCTTGCCAGTAAAGTTAGGTCTTTTTTTCATCCATATGTCAATAATATTAATGACTGATTCAACAAAGTTTCAAATCATGACTGGAGTGATGAACTTCACTCACCCCTCTTATAAATTTAGGAAAACCACCCAACATACTATAATTTATGCTATGCCAAGCCATTGTGCAGCATCTCACCTTAGATGTCAAATATATTGATCAATATGCAATATGTAATATGCAACATGTAATGTAACATGAAAAATTATTTTCGGTTTAAATGTTTCGCTCTGGTTTTAAGATAAAGTTCAAGAAATAAAACATAATAAAAAAAAAAAAAAAAAAAAAAAAAAAAAATGGAAAAGGGTGAAAAATAAAAAAAAAAATAGGGCTTGATGAATAAAAATGGGAAAGGGTGAAAAATAAAAAAAAAAAAAAAAAATATAGGGAAAAGTCCATTGTCCAAGTCAAAAAGTAAAAAAAAAAGGTCAATTGCTTGATGAATATTGAGAGAGTCCATGATATTGTTTATTCAGTGTTTCTCCCCCACTAGCCAGAAATTTCAGCTTGCAGTTCACATGCTATGCGGATGCAGTATCTTCAATATCTGAAAGACAAAAAACTCTCCAACAAAACTAATTAGCAAGGTCCTTAAACACTGTTTGAAGTCAAAACAAAGGACTATTTACACATCCACAGGTTGAAACTAAACCACCCCCACTGCTAGAGAAATGTCATTTGTATTCAAAAACAGATCTGGATAATGTAATCTGTTTAGCTGTCCCAGCAATGTGTAATGTTCCATTTTCATTTTATCGTACTCAATCTTCAAGTGGTCATATTTCTGTTTTAACTGAGAAAATGGTATCCAAGCCTTAGATACCTTTTTATTATGATTTTGGTCAGCTCTGCTTTTCATATTAATATCACCTATATTTGACCTGGTGTCTCCTCTTTGATTGTTATCATAAGACATTATCTTTTGATCTTTATGTTCAGTATTTGTCCTAAACAATGTGGCTAAATCAATCTTGACAGCTTGCTCATTTGACTTTCTCCATAAATTGTCTGCTTTCAACAATACGTCTTTTAAATCATGAGGATTTGGGGTAACTAGTAAAATATTTTGTCTAATCTCTTCATTTAAAGCATGTAGAAATATACTCATATGTAACAAGCCACCATGCTCAAATGCAAGATTATTACTGACCAATATTTCCATAATAGATTTTATCCTTCCTGACAGTTCGTAGGGAGATTCACTTTTCATTTGTTTGATCTTCCCATGAACAGTAACATCAGAACGTACACCATACAAAACACATAACAATTCCATCAATATGTCCCTTGTCCTCATTGGCTGAGTACAGATCTGCTTAATTCTCACCCAAAGACTATTTCCTATAGAATGTTGCATAACTCTGTCTAAATCAGATGGGTTGAGATTGTACATATCTCTGACATTCTGCAAGTCACAAAACCATTTTAAAAATCTGTTTAAATCATGGCAGGGAATCATTCCTATTTCTTTAAGAATTGCATCTAATTCTTTTGGTTTCAAAGGCTTCATTACAAGCTGAACTTCACCTGCATTATTATTATTGTTATAAACTGTGGTGGTCACAGTGGGTGCGGCTGGCAATGAATTATCAGATTTAATATGAGGTTCTGTTTCATTTGATAGAATGTTTGTATTTGCATTTTGCTGCAGATTGCTGAATCCACGATTCGATGCATATCTGCATTCCTGAGATCTCTTCTCTAATTCCATAATTCTTAATTTCAATCTCTCATTTTCCTCTGATAATTCATTACAACGTTTAGACTTCTCAAGCAGAGCTTCCCCAATGGTGACTGCATGCAATTTTAAATTTACAGTCTCAGATTCTGATTGGTTTTGTAACCTCTGACAAACCTTGTTGCTATTATCAACTGCACTCTGTAACTGGGTAATTTCCTCAACCTTATCCTTCAACGAACTTTCCATTGTTAAACAGCAAGATAACAAGCCCTGTACAATACAACCTTTTCTTTTACTTTCTGAAATTTTGCTATCAAAAACAGTTTTTTCTAAAAATTCATTCATCATAGTCCATGTCTGCTTATATTTTTCTGGCACTTCATAAGGACCGCCATGACGCTTAATACATTTTAACACCCATCTGTTAACTTTATCAGAACTGACACTAGCTTCAGACTGAGTAAGCATTTTTACTATATTATTAATAATTTAAAAAGAGAAATATTTTACTCACCGCATTAATTACTCCTTCAGCTTCCAGCTCAGGTCTTCTGGTACACGATACAGTCCTTTTTCTTCGTTTCCAGTCTCCAGAGAATAATTCTGGGGTTCCAAACTTGTTTGATTTTGTAGATCAGACTCTCTTATGTCACAACCAGACGTTAGAGTCACAGCACAGGTCTTGGGTCTCCATCAGACTTCTGTCCAACTCACGGATTGTTATCACCACGATTTGTAATACAAAGTCCTGAAAATGCTCTTCTGGTCGCTTGAACGGCACCAATGTAGTGATCTAATCTATAATCGTCGTTCCTTCCTCGTAGATGGTATATAGTTATTAAAAGTATTGTCTCCGCAGCAAAACCCGATTCTCCCAGAGAGAGACAATTTTATTGACTTCCAAACAGAACAGTCTTACAGATGACAAAAATCCAACAGAGTTCATATCACGACAGTGCTAGTAATATTTAGAGCCCCATGGAAACATGTGACTCTTGGGTGCCTTCGTAAGAACACACACTTCTAAACAGATTGAACGTCCTGTTATATCCCCCCCACACACACTGAATGTCTGAGCAATTTGATTGGGCGTTTCCATTAAATGCTTTGATCTGCCCCGGTCTTTCAGAGTGACCGGAGACAACCCCACGCTGTGAATAGTTGTAATTATAAAGCTGCCCCAATTTACATTCTTGCATATTCCCCCTTTGATATGTGTGAATACTGATTAGATTAAGATAATCATTATCTGTTCCCTTTCATATGTGGAGTAATTCTGGTCTGGCCATTTGTCCTTTGACTAACAAACCCTCTTTTAATATGCGCAATTAGATAACGGCTACCAAAGCGGTCTGCCTAGAATAAACTTGTCTTTAGAATGCCTAAATAAAAACACTACATATAATAAATATGTATATATATATATATATATATATATATATACATATATATATATATTATATATACACTTACCTGTCCCAGGGTCCAGCGATGCCGGGCAAGTGTGTGGCCTCTCTAAATAAAAAAAAAATGATGTCAGTGGCACTGAAGGTGGCAGACTAAGAGGGACCCCCTAGCAACAGGCATTTAGAGGTGAGTAAACAATTATTTTTTTCCAATTATTTATTTTTTATTTTTTTATGATTTTTAAACAATTTTTTTTTGGTGGAAACACCACTTTAAGGTTACAATATTTCTCACAAGGGTAACAGTGGGAGCAAGAGTTGGACAGTATCCCAAAGATAGGCTCTTGTTGACATATAAAACAGAGGTTTAAGAGTTTAGGAGAACATTTTTTACCTTAATGCATTCCCCTCACCCCCCTAATATTTACCCAAGCCCTCATTTGATCTATCACTGTGCACGTCTGCAGTTCTTCTCTCCTCTCATGTCTCACTGGCTTTTCTGGGGTACCAGGAGCCATTGGCTCAGAGCGCTGTCAATCAAAGTGAGTCCCGCTGTCTGTGTCAATGGATGCATCAGTGGGGCTCGGGAGCCAGCACGCACCAGTGCCCCTTTGGAAGCGGATTTCTTTTGGGGGCACTGGACAGAGAGGAGAAGCCAGCAGCGCAAAGAGGACTTTCGGGGCCGCTCTGTGCAATTCCATTGTACAGAGCAGACACGTATAGAGATGTTTGTTATTAAAAAAAAAAAAAGTTCCATTACAACCCCTTTTATTATTTCAGAAGAGCAAGAATCAACAAGTGTACGGTGTCTATAGTGGAAGGGACAAACTTAGGACCCAAACTAAGTGTAAGTAGTATGCAAAGAACTCAATAGAAGGCCAAACAAGAAACCACTGGTAGAAGTAGGGACACACCTTCAAGAAGGAGGCCTCTGGCTTTCAGATTTGTGGTGTCATTGGGAAGCAGAATCTATGAGGAACTACCGCTGTAGTAGGTGTCATGGTAATTTGTATTTCTTATCACTTGGTTTCTTCATTAGGTTGAGGCTTGCTGCAGTTACCCACTACCACCACCGGGACACAGGGCAATAGTTATGGGGGGGGTGACAATCTTGTGCTTTTGAGCATTGATATCCCTTCTGGCAACCAGTGGGACTTTCAGGTTACAAAGGTTTGAGGAGTGGCCTGGAAAGACCTCTTCACCCCCTGCAGAGTAGGCCTGGAACCTGTTTAGAGCCCAGCACAAACAGTCTTTAAGCTGCCCTGCCTGGTCAAGGAGGGTACAGCTTTCAGGGGACTAGTGTCCACCCTCAGAGGAACCTGGCACTCCCTTGGGTATAAGAAAATTCTGGAGGAGTTTGAGGCCCTGTTGCTAATGTACACTAAAGGGGTGTCTCTTCATTGTTTTGACTATCTTCATTGTGGCCAGGGATCCACCCTAGGGGTTATGCTATTCTTGTGCTGGAGTTGGTCATAAGAAATGTTCTGATATAGAAAAACCTCAGGATTCTATTAAAAAAATTGCTCCTGAATTTTCAGTAACCAGTTGGACTAATGGTGCAAGATACAGTTAAAAGACAATAACATAAAGATGTATATGGTGTCATTCAGGAACTTAGCTCCCAAATAGAGAAGTTGGAGTTAAATAGGGCCTACTTAGGAGCAGTAAACAACGACCTTGGAAACTTCTCATGGCATAATAACCTTAAAATATGAAGAATTTCAGAATCTATACTAGTCCAGGAACCAGCATCTCTGGTGAAAGGTATTTAAAATTATTCATATAAGTGTTTTATATCCAATTACAAATCTGCTACAAGGAAAGCATAACCCATACAGAAGAGCACTATAAAACGTATGCTGTATATTGTATACGAGATACCTATGTTTGTGGACCTATTTAATGTTTCTCAAATTAACAAATGTACCCTTGGTACATGAATATGACTAAACTATAGCGGGAAAGAGTCGCACTTTCAAAAAAATAAAGTGCAGCTCAACTTAAGTGCTTTGTGCTCTGTGTACAAAACTATTCTAATAAAGTACTAAATAAAATAAATTATGATGTGTGATACAAAGTGTTGAAACGGTATATAGAATGCAGTTTACAACCCAAAATGCAAACAAAGATAGTGACCCCTTAATATACTGTATGCGCTCCAATCTTCATATGTTA
>CM053028.1:256606677-256626796 GCA_028564925.1 Lithobates sylvaticus
TCTCTCTCTCCAAACACACAACTCCTCTGACATCTTCAGCTCAGCTGACAGTAATCAGGGCTGAAGGTTCCTACCCTCTTTAATTAACCCTTTCCTAACCCGCCCCAGATTGACCCTATATGTGTGTAGGTATGTTTGTATATGTGTACATATGTAAGTATATGTAGATAAAAAAAAAAAAAAGGGAAAGTGGAATCCTTTCTCCTATATCTACACTTTTCAGCTATCCTCACCTCAGCTGGCCGTCCCATTTCTCCACAGATAAGGAGTCAGTTACCACTCATATAAAGACCCTCAACAACTAGGGTGGGGACCACCATATTGGTAAGTTTTCAGGAAAAAGAGTGCCCTCTCATGCGGATTGGCTTTGATTTGCTTCAGCCCCGCACGCCCACGCTCTCAAGTTGGCCGGGCCAAGGCAAGGCGGACGTTCTTCAGAGGAGCATAGCCCGGATGGCGCTCCCACTCAGGAGAAGAGCTCCAAGGAAGACGTCTTTGCTCCTCTTCCCCAGAGCCAGCGCCCCAGCAAGATGTCTGCAGGGCCTGTGGCGCAGTATCTATGCCTGGAAGGCTGGTGAGTAGACACTGCCTGGAGAAGTATGCAGCTAACAGGTAATTCCAAAATGTCTTTATTATTGATAAGAATGGTACAAGATTCTGTTTTGGACTTGCCTTAATTACCCGGAGCAACTGTTACACTTGTATTGGAGACTGTTGCCATAGGAGACAGCGTACTTGTTCACGTGCAGATGTGGCATCTTGCTGGATGCTTTTCCCTGCGTGGCTGTCCTGTAGTAGTCTGGGAGTCTGCCAGGTTGGCGTTGCACAGACAAATTTGGGTGCCCCAAGGAGAGTAGTAATGTAATGCACAGAGCGCTCTAGTGGGTGTGGCCAAATTTCCCTTGCTGACATCATCACCTTTCAGTGAGGCCAAACAGCCACCTACAACAGCAACAGTTTTGTATATGACTATCTCGGTTACTTGGGGAGCCACAGCCAGGTCTGGGTAATATGTCCGGGTCTCAGGTGGGCTGAAACCCTGACGCATGATTCAAAATCCGAACTGTCCGGGTGAATCCTGGACAGGTGGCACAGGTGTCTGGTGCCCATGAATCTACTTTGCAGAGGCTGCCTGCTGGCTAAGTGGGTGACAATTCTGTCTAGTAGCACTGGGGTTGCTGGTTCAATTCCCCAACATGCTAATACTTGTAGTGATGTTTATTTATTCTCCCTGTGATGGTTTCTCAACACAATCCAAAGACATGCTCTGCACCTACTATGCCTTACAACCCACTCTATGTGGAGGGATGTTGACAACTCATGGCTCTGGAGGTTCTCATTGGACTGAAGGGGGCCTGGGTCATTGTTACATTTATTACAGATGCAGCAGTCTGCTATTCAAAATATGGAGGCTGACCAGGAAGTCCCTCCTAGTTGCTTGTATAGCCACTGAAAGAGCACTTTTGCGGCTAGGGAGGCCATATGGTTGAGACCCTGGGCTGCGTATTGCTTCCTAGAAACAAAAGTGGGGAAGAATGAAGGGGTTTGAGAAAAATGCCCGCACAAACAGGATCTCAAAACTGTATACTCTGAACAAGCTAATGGTCAACCTGCTCCTACATACTGTAGCATCTGCAGATGCCGGCAGACCAGCAATAACCAGCCCATGTGCTGGGTGAGTCTAATGGGAATGGTTTAATAATTATCAACCAGCTGCTGCACCTGCAGGACTCTGAGGAGAGTGTCAGGGTCTGCATCCCTTTAGATATGTTTTCCTATTAGAAGTGTATTGCCAAAAATTAGATTTTTGTGACAGTGGATGCCGAGGGTCTGGCTTGTGTCTTGGTGCAGACTTCTGGGGGGATAAGTGAGCCAGTCACACATGAGCATGCCCAGACTCTTAAGGTAAGACCTAGAAGGCACGCTTCACTGGTTTCTGGACGGCATGTTGGATGAAGGTATCAGACACTCATGGTCACTTCGGGAGATTCCTCACTGCTCCTCTCTTCCACGAAGCTGCCAAGTCCACCACAACAGCGGGTGGACTGCTGCATTGCTTACAGACACCTCAGACTCAAGAGGGTTTGCACGTTTTCTACCCAATCCTGTTTGGGGTTCGCAGGAGATGTTGGTTAGTGTCCAGTTGCAGATCGGAAGAGGTTGAACCCTGTGGGGCCCTCTTTGAGTTCTTTAAGACGGAGTCCATTGAACAGTATAACCACATGGCTGGAGGCTGTTGCTGGATCATCAGCCTCACACCTTAGAGGGAAAACAAAGCCAACTTTCTCCATCCCAATGGTTGGTGTACCCGGGGGTGCTTTGCTAGTTCCTCTGCTTTATTTCAATCAGAGGAAGTGGTGATAGTCAGGAATAGATTACTGAGGATGAATACAGCTTGTTTGATGGCTTCTCAGTGCCTGTCACCTGGGCACAACGTCATCATGCATATAGATGATTCCTGGGGTGCATGGGCACCTGCGCAAATTTCATCTAGAATTCTTAGTGCAAGGGAGGAAACAGGATAGAACACAGTTAATAAGTGTTACTCAGTATGAGTAGCGCTCAGCGGTGATGAAAAGAACTTAAGGATGTCTCGGTCCGTTAGGACCTTTTAGACTGGAGAATTGCTACAAATCAGGTCTGCAAGACAGCCGGGTAGATGCATTGCGAGGGACTTTCGGTCAAGGCAATCGGAGCTTCCTAGCCAAGGAGGATAATCTTGAATGCGCTGTGGGTTCAAACAGCCCTTTTATGCACTTTGGCCTTACTACACAGAGTCAAGGAGGACCAATCTCCCTGCAGTTTAGCAACAGGGCAGCAGTCGCCTATATTCAGCTCCAGTATGAAGCTCTGCAGCAATATGCTATTGGGAGAGGTGAAACCCATAACACCTGGGGCAGATCTCCAGCAAAATTTCAGGAAGCAGTTTTACCTCCCAGCATATTTTTCTTTTGAACGAATACAAGCTTCCCAGAGCACGAGTGGGTCTACACAGGGCCGGTGCTACCACTAGGCAAACTAGGCAGCCACCTAGGGCGCACTGCTGCCTAGGGGCGCTCGGCCACTGGTTTCCCTCCACGTCTGCATGCTCTGCAGGCTGCAGAATACAACTAAGTCTGACCGGTAGTGTAATTAGAAGCGCAGCACTGGAGCCAGCGCTAGAGAAAGCAGAGCTAGCGCTGCCTTCTGTCACATGGACAGTGTAAAGGGGGTGGAGCCAATGGTGGTGAAAAAATTGTTTTTTGCCTAGGGTGTCAAAAACCCTTGCACCACCCCTGGGTCTACATCCAAGGTCTTCTCTCAGCTGGCCCACAGGTGGGGCCTACCACAGACAGACCTCCTCAGGCCTCCTTCAAGGCGCAAGGGACAGATGCTCTGGTCTCTCCCTGGGTCTGCAATCTAACCTATATATTTTCCCCAACATTTCCCGTAAATGAGATTTCCCTTGAGGCTGTCAAGGGAGAACATAGTTGTCATAGCCAGTTCTCCATATTGACCAGGAGGTCCTAGGTTTTCCCTGGCCATTCATTTCAGGATACAGAAGACATTTCCCCTCTAACATGCACAGACTGGGGCTGCAAGCAGGGGCACTAAAGGGGGAGGATGGGCAACTCCGGTTGCTCCAGTTTCACTCCAGAGTGATCTCTAATTTTGTTGTGTGTGAGAAGACATTCTACTTACAACATCTAGGTCTAATTCTGGAACAAGTTTGCTTTTTTTCTTGGTAGGGCGAGACATTGATCCTACTGCCCTTCCAGTGTCAGCTGTTGTATTCTTCCTCCAGGCCTTAGCCTATCCTCACATAGCTCACGAGTGTGGGCTATATTGGCAATAACACATTTGAAAGGACCAAGAATCCTTCAGTTTGCACAACTTTTGAGGGCAGTCGTGAGGAGTCGGTCACCAAGGAAGAAAAGATCTATTGCAGTTGCTGGATCTCGTATCCGTTTATCCATTTAGCCATCACTTACAAAGCAGCATCAATCACAAAAACTTTAAGCAGAAGGTTATCAGAGATTCAAGCTCTTGGAGCTTCAAAGTAAAAAAAAAAATAAATAAATAAATAAAATAATATATATAATATATACCTTTCTTTCCAGAAAGAATAGAGTTGGATCTTGTAGATCATTCTGCATCAAACGTAGTAACAGATAGCTGGACATTGCCTAACTTTCCAGAACATCACACAGGAAAGTCACACGTACTGTTCGTTTTCAGAACTTTAAAGGAGTATCTCCACAATTGTCCCTTTCAGGTCATCTAAATAAACCTTTTGTCATTCCAGTTGGGAATCAAGGGAAAGAGGTTACTGCCTGGATCCTAGCAGGCTTGGTTGTGTATAAGATAGAGGTCACGAGCTTCCGTCAGCGGCGCCAGAGCGGTTAAGCCTCATAGGCAACACATTTAAGAGAATCTATGGTGTCCATCTGTACAGGGGTACACGGTCGCTCCAACATTCCTACTCAAACTTGACGGAATAGACCCGGGGGCCTTGTCATCAGGGGACTTTGTAGGAAGGACTATTCAGTCCTCTGTCTCATCCTAATTAGAAGATTGGTTTGACAAGTAGATCCCACCCTGTCAGCTAGTTATTTATCACTAGTATGCTGCCATGTTGGCGTCAGGAAAATGGAAAATTGTATCAAATACTTACCGTAATTTTCCTTTCCTGACGCCAAACCATGGCAACATATGGTCCCACCCTTATACGTTTCGGTATGTAGCTAATTACAGAGAATGGGGTGGGGCCTAACTAGGCCTTATATTTATGCTATTCACTGGTCCTGAGGGAGTGGTCAAGAGGCGGAGCTCTATCACTAGTATGCTGCCATGGTTTGGCGTCAGGAAAGGAAAATTACGGTAAGTATTTGATACAATTTTCCATTTTAGGACACACTCCTTGCCACGCTCCCTTAAGGGAGAATTGTTAAAAAAAACAAGTGCTTTTTTTTACCACTACTATTCGTTCATATTGGCTTTTGGAATTTAAAAATGCTGCAATTTAGAATTTGGATGAAAGGTTTAGACCTGGAAAACACTTTTTGATAGATAAAAAGTGCATTTTATATACAACTATATAGATCAGACTAAAATGAGAGACAAATGAGGAGGAAAGAGGGACAGAGGGACAATCCTCAGGGACAAAGGGAAATCAGGGACAGTTGGGAGCTATGTAGCACCCACTTTGGGTAGTACCCTTGCAGTGGCACCGTGCATTCTGGTCACAGAGGATTACACAGAATACAGGTTAAGGTATGTTCAGTGAACCAACATTAGAACAGACGCAGCGTTTTTTTTTGTCTTTTTCTTGATTAACTGCAGATAAATGGTTCTATATATGGAGGTTTTCAATGTATATATTTTAATAGCTGAACTAGATGTGTTTGTGTGTTTTTTCAAACTAAATAAGCATTTATCTATGTAAAATATAACAAAACACTTTTGATTGTATATTTTGATAGATTTAGAGTTTACATACATTTAAAAATGTCATAGTTCTCTGTATTTTTTTATGTTTTGTCTAAACTTCCTTCAATAAGAATAAGAATATATGAAAAGAACAAATTTCATAGTCCTGAGTAATTAAATGTCATCTCTTATCAAGTGTCAGGATCATTGTACCCTGGCTATTAGGCCCCCTTCACACTGAGGCGTTTTTCAGGCGCTACAGCGCTAAAAATAGCGCCTGTATAGCGCCTGAAAAAAACGGAGGGCTTTCACACTGGAGCGGTGCGCTAGCAGGATGGTAAAAAAAAGTCCTGCTAGCAGCATCTTTGGAGTGGTGAAGGAGCAGTGTATTCACCGCTCCTAAACTGCTCCTACCTATTGAAATCTAGAGAGATGCCCATCAGTCTGTTATTAGAGGATCGGATTGGATGTCGACGGGTAAAAACGGACACATGACAGTTTACATCTGCCACTCCATAGAGGATAATAGAGGGTCCAATCATGTCTGCCTGAAAAACTGAGGGTCCCAATTGGTCAGCCCGTGTGAAAGGGGCCTAATGGGTAAATTTAGATGTGTGTCTAAATCTAGCTCTCCTCTGAAGCGCAATCCAGATTGCTTTTCAGAGGTGATTGAGAGGAGGTGATGAGGCAATGTGATGCCTTTTCACTGCTTGTTTTATCCCCCTTTTTTGCTGCCAAATGTACCACAGCTGCATGGATTGCACACAGTTGCGAAACATTTGCAATGCTTCCCTGTTTGCCTGAATAGGTAGCATTCGGCGGGCTTGCCACCCACAAATTGCTACAAGTTGGGTAGTTTTTGACGTGTGTACACCCCGTCTACTGCCTATTGCATCTTAAGGGGGGGGGGGGGGCTGAGGGGAAGTAAAAATGCAGCTCAACCCCACATTTTTACTGCCCCCAACTGCCTGTCTAAATGAGACCGATCTCTAGTAAATAATAATATGTGTATGACATTTTAATATGTTTCTATTTGAAATAATATTATGTAAGTTCTATGTTGAGAAAATAAATAGCATATTTAGAAGTTTAGATTAGCTATCTTATTAACAAACCTGCTTTGTTGATCATATTTAGGGGTAAATAAACGTAAATAAACGTTTTATTGAGATATATTTCAGGAAAATATATTTTTTCTAATTGTTTAAATTTTATTTTAAATACTATAAATTCCCAATGAAAGCTGAGGAAATAAAAATATATGCATCCAGATTTGCTACTAAATTCAAGCCCGATCTGTCCCAAAAAAAAGATGTATAAAGTATTCCAAAAAAGTTTTGTATCCCTGAAAAAAAAAAAAATTATCCGATGCTGAAACTGTCTTCTGCCGACTCCAGACTGAGAACTGAGCAATGAAATACCACTGATCACTCAGCTCTCGGCCTTCAGGCTCTCTGCTCTGTCCCTCCCGTGCTCACTGGAGCTCTGGGCTGTGGAGGGGCAGGAGTGGCTGGCTCAGGCTCTCTCTCGCTGGGAGGCTGAGCCAGCTGCCAGTCGGGATCTTTTCACAGAAGGGACCGGCGATGTAACGTCAGCTGACAGTGGGCTTTAGTTGGCTAAAAACAGGTCAAAGGTGGGCAGAATGAACTGCACTCCTGTGATTCATAGGAGAAGTGCAGACAAAAAAGATTTGGCTATACTTCTCCTTTAAGGTAGAATACAAAACCTAAATTATATAATGTGTAGAATCAGGAAATCTCCAGGGAATCAAGTGGATTCAAGAAGAAAAAGACCGGGGGATTCAAGTGGTGAATTCATATGCATCTATACACAACATCAGCATGCCAAAGAAGATTCCTTACTGGCACAGTATGACAATATGGCCTGGAGATTATAAATGGTCTTTGTCAGAAGCAAGTCATCTCTCCTCAGTGTTAACTGTGTACCATCTTCAGAAAAAGTGTTTGGGTAAATAATTATCAGAAAACAAGATTGCAGCAATCCTTTTTAAACAAATGGGGGGGGGGGGGGGGGATTGTTCTAGAAATTCGGCATGTGGTATCTAAACAGGAAAACAAATATTCAAGGATCTTTCCTGTCCCCATTTCATTAATAACAGCCAGGCAACACATGCTTTAAAAGAAGACAGATGGTGTTTCTTTTGTCAGTAAATTCGTTTTCTAAAGGATATTTGTTATTTCCATAAAGATGAGGTGACATCAAGGCATAAAAGCGGCACAGTGTTTGAAACAGGTCAGACTGGATGCCAAGAAAGGTATTGGGTAGTGAGTTGGGTACACCAATGTCATGGTCTAGTTTAGGTCTAGCGCAAGGGTGGGCAATACGGAGCCATGCAGTGAATTCAACATGCCCTGGGTCAGTTATTATTTACTTTTTAGGCAGAGCTGTTTAGGTAGTGAGAAGTATGTGCACTCTGTCAATCTTTCAAATGTTGGCCCATATGTGCCTCCGGCATGGGGGACACTGATAGTCATTGAAGAAAGGCTCACATACACTGGTGGCCAAAAAACAAAAATGCCACCCTATATTAGTGGTCAATGAGAGAAGGTCACACTTACAATGGTTGTCAGTTGTAGGAAGAATGTTCCCCTTACATTGGTGGTCAGTGGAAGCAGGGCACCCTTACAATATGGTTCAGTTGGAGTAATAATAAACTTTACATTGGTAGTCAATGGTGGAAAGAATGCCCCCCTATATTGGTGCTTAATGGAAAAAAATTCCCCTTATATAGAAGGCCCCCCTGTGGCTTACGCATGCGTTTGCAAATGCGTGCGGACTAAACCCCTGTTTTTAACGCATACTGTTAGACAGGTCAATTTGGTTGTCTGCGAGCTGGTGGTAAGTAGGCTTGGTTTTTTCCTGGGCATTCCCCAGGTTTTGTTGTTATCTGCTTTAGCCTTCCAATGCCTCTTACTGCGATAGCCAGCAGTAGATGGGGGCGGTGGACACGTTTTTTGTTAACACATAGTGTTTGTATTGGTCCAGCAACGCACCAACACCTTTGCAGCCATTGTGCAATCTGCTGGGCGTTTGGTGTGCTCCTGTACCTTTAAGAAGGGGTGGCTCCCCTTCAGTCCACCTGCCCTCATCTACCCATTAGAATGCATGTGCCTCCACTGTGGGGACACTCTTAGTTTAGTGTTAGGACCACAGATATCAGGGTGCCTTGACGAGGCTCTGTGGCTTACGCATGCATTTGCAAATGCGTGCGGACTAAACCCCTGTTTTTAACGCATACTGTTAGACAGGTCAATTTGGTTGTCTGCGAGCTGGTGGTAAGTAGGCTTGGTTTTTTCCTGGGCATTCCCCAGGTTTTGTTGTTATCTGCTTTAGCCTTCCAATGCCTCTTACTGCGATAGCCAGCAGTAGATGGGGGCGGTGGACACGTTTTTGTTAACACATAGTGTTTGTATTGGTCCAGCAACGCACCAACACCTTTGCAGCCATTGTGCAATCTGCTGGGCGTTTGGTGTGCTCCTGTACCTTTAAGAAGGGGTGGCTCCCCTTCAGTCCACCTGCCCTCATCTACCCATTAGAATGCATGTGCCTCCACTGTGGGGACACTCTTAGTTTAGTGTTAGGACCACAGATATCAGGGTGCCTTGACGAGGCTCTGTGGCTTACGCATGCGTTTGCAAATGCGTGCGGACTAAACCCCTGTTTTTAACGCATACTGTTAGACAGGTCAATTTGGTTGTCTGCGAGCTGGTGGTAAGTAGGCTTGGTTTTTTCCTGGGCATTCCCCAGGTTTTGTTGTTATCTGCTTTAGCCTTCCAATGCCTCTTACTGCGATAGCCAGCAGTAGATGGGGGCGGTGGACACGTTTTTGTTAACACATAGTGTTTGTATTGGTCCAGCAACGCACCAACACCTTTGCAGCCATTGTGCAATCTGCTGGGCGTTTGGTGTGCTCCTGTACCTTTAAGAAGGGGTGGCTCCCCTTCAGTCCACCTGCCCTCATCTACCCATTAGAATGCATGTGCCTCCACTGTGGGGACACTCTTAGTTTAGTGTTAGGACCACAGATATCAGGGTGCCTTGACGAGGCTCTGTGGCTTACGCATGCGTTTGCAAATGCGTGCGGACTAAACCCCTGTTTTTAACGCATACTGTTAGACAGGTCAATTTGGTTGTCTGCGAGCTGGTGGTAAGTAGGCTTGGTTTTTTCCTGGGCATTCCCCAGGTTTTGTTGTTATCTGCTTTAGCCTTCCAATGCCTCTTACTGCGATAGCCAGCAGTAGATGGGGGCGGTGGACACGTTTTTTGTTAACACATAGTGTTTGTATTGGTCCAGCAACGCACCAACACCTTTGCAGCCATTGTGCAATCTGCTGGGCGTTTGGTGTGCTCCTGTACCTTTAAGAAGGGGTGGCTCCCCTTCAGTCCACCTGCCCTCATCTACCCATTAGAATGCATGTGCCTCCACTGTGGGGACACTCTTAGTTTAGTGTTAGGACCACAGATATCAGGGTGCCTTGACGAGGCTCTGTGGCTTACGCATGCGTTTGCAAATGCGTGCGGACTAAACCCCTGTTTTTAACTTTATATTGCTGGAGTGTGGCAGAAGGAGCTCCCATTACAATGGTAGTCATTGGAAATAATGCCTCCTTAAATGGGTGGTCAGTTGGAGATGGGTTCATTTGAATGTTTAAATAAAAATCAAGAAAAATCCATGCTGGGTAAATTATAGTATTAAAAGGTAAGCTGCCACTTAATCATCTATGATATCAGCTGTGAATGATATATACAAAAAAAGCGGTGCTAAATATAGAAAGTAAAAATAAGTCCCTTGGACCCCTTTCACACTGAGGCAGTTTCAGGCGTTTTAGCGTGTAAAACGCCTTAAAACTGCCTCCCATCCCGTCCGAATGTGAGAGCCTGAGTGCTTTCACACTGGGACGTTAGGAAAAGTCCTGGAAGCAGCATCTTTGGGGGGGTTTGGGATTGCTATATACAGCGCTCCCAAAGCACCCCTGTCGATTGCAACGCATGGGCAGAGCTTCAGAAGCGCCTGAAAAGTGCTTCTGAAGCGCCGCAACACAGGCGTTTTTAACCCCTTCTTCAGCCTGCTAGTGGAGGTTAAAAGCGCCTTGCTAGCGTCCAAATAGCGCTGCTTAAACAGCGGTAAAGCGCCACTAAAACGAGCAACGATTTACCGCCATCGCACGGGCGAACTCAGTGTGAAAGGGGTCTAATAGTGTCCACATATTAAATGATAAACATAACAAACCGTGCAAAATCAGGGTATATAGCATAAAATATATATCTTCGAAATATCATATGTAAACAATCATGTACATAGTGAAACAATATGTTTTTGAAAAATGTCCAGAAAGTGCAAAAAAGTGTATAGAAAACATTGATCGATGAAATCCACCACCACACACCAACACTTAGCATACGCCTCTTACCAGATAGCTTGGACCATAGATTATAATGGTCATAAAGGAAAAGGAAACCTGGCATCTGAGGTAGGCGATGGCAGATAGTGTGGACCATAGATTATATTATTTATAAAAGCATAAGGTAACCGACATCTGAGATAGGCGATGGCTGCTCAGCAGCAGCTCCAAAAAAATTGAGGATCAAAGAATTAAACAAGCATATTGAAGCCTGCTACCAATAGAATAATTTTATTTAAAATGTATAAGAAGTACCTTAGGTAACTCGTAAACAGGCAAAAAGCGTATCAAGACCAGCATACTGGCAACTCGTGAGAAAGGAAGGCTGCGAGTAGCAACCTAGCAAGCGTGGTGTCGTCAGTTACAGCCAAACTGACGCGTTTCATCATCAATGACATCTATACTCTCCAGACAATGGTGGTGTCAATGGGTATCTCCGTTACTCATCCATAGATAGAGTAGAGGCCCATTTCTTAGATGTAATGGTTGCATTCCTTTTCCTGCCAATAAGTATGTTTTTCAACAGAACAAGCTGTCCCACAAGGTTGCGCCTCCTTGTTCTGTTGAAAAACAGACTTATTAGCAGAATCACCAGGTGAAAATAAAGGAAAGAAAGCCTAAAAAAAGAAAACTAATGCAACCATCACATCTAAGAAATTGGTGGCTACTCTATCTATGGAGGACTAATGGAGATACCCTTTGATAACACTATTGTCTGGAGAGTATAGACGTCATTGGTGACGAAACGCGTCAGTTTGGATGTTATTGACGACACCACGCTTGCTAAGCTGCTACTCGCGGCATTCCTCTCTCACGAGCCATCAGTCTGCTGGTCTTAATATGCTTTTTGCCTGTTTACGAGTTACCTAAGGTACTTCTTATACATTTTAAATAAAATGATTCTAATGGTAGCAGGCTTCACTATGCTTGTTTAATTCTTTTATCCTCAATTTTTTTGGAGCTGCTGCTGAGCAGCCATCCCCTATCTTAGATGTCGGGATACCTTATGCCTTTATGACTATTACTAATATAATCTATGGTCCACCCTATCTGCCATCACCTACAGTACCTCAGATGCCGGGTTTTCTTTGCCTTTATGATCGTTATATATTTATGGTCCATGCTATCTGGTAAGAGGCATATGTGTTGGTGAATGGTGGCGGATTTCATCGATTAACATTGTCTATACACTTTTTTTGCACTTTATGACATTTTTCAAAAAATATATATTTTTTGTGTATATTTATAACAGGATTTTACACATTGTTTCACTATGTACATGATTGTTTACATATGATGTTTAGATGATATATATTTTATGCTATATACCCTGAATGTGCATGGTTTGTTATGTTTATGATTTAATATTTGGACACTATAAGGGATTTTTTTTCTATAATTAGCTTTTTCTGTATATACAGCATCATTAGAATGGTTGTCAGTTGAAGGAAGAATATCCCTTTACATTAGTGGTCTGCGGGAAATATGCCCCTTTTTATTCTTATGAGTGGAAATTCGCAATTAGTCCTGTACTAGGCAGATTATCAATCCACCTGAGAAACATGCATGCAGAAAATGCCCCCCCCCCCCCCTTTTTTTTTTTCCTTTTTTATAATGGATATTATTCTGTCCTATTGCTGTCCTATTTTGAATAATTTGAATTTTTGTCCTGAACTTTAATTTTCTTTAATTTATGTTTGCCATCAATAGTCATATCTGTAATGTTGGATCTGTAACTATAATTTTTTTAGCATATATTTGCCGCCTAGTGTGTTTTTATTTACTGTCTTCCAGCTAGAACATTTAGGGATTCACATTGTTGAAGTACTTGCAATTTTTAGCTGGGTGACATCTAGATGGCGAAATGACTCTGTATTAAAAACAATTGCCATGCTTTTAATACTGTTTTTTTTTCCCCCCTTTTCATTGTTTGTTGTGTATCAACCCTGCTGATTGCCTGCAGCCTCTTTGTAGCCACATCCTGTCTACATACACAAACTCCAGCAACTGCTGCACAGCAATTCTCAAGGTAGATTTTCTGATGGTAACAACAGTGGGATATGCCTGTGCACTGTGAGTCTGCACATGCATTTGTAGTCTGTTTGCAACTGAGAGACAGGGACAATGATATGTCACTCCATAACAACAAGTCCCTAAACAGGGATCCCCACTGCAGGCTCACCAATATTATTTGTAACTATGTTAAAAAAGCTATGAACAATAAAAAAAGAGCTTTTAAAAAATATAAAAGTGAAGGAACACTAGTGTTGTTTAAATGTTACAAAGAATTTAACAAAATATGTAAAAAGGAAATCAAGGATGCAAAAATTCAAAACGAACGACAGATTGCAAAAGATAGTAGGACAAACCCCAAAAAATTCTTCAAATATATTAATAGTAAAAAGGTCAGGTCTGAGCATGTAGGCCCTTTACAAAATAATCTAGAGTGGGTGACTGGGGACAAAGAGAAGGCTAATTTATTAAATACTTTCTTCAGCTCTGTGTATACAAAGGAGCATGGGGGAGCTCATGTCCATAATGGGGGTGGTATTTACACAGCCCCAAATCCACAATGGCTCAAAAGTGATATGGTCCAGAAATATTTAGACAGAATAAAGGTGGATAAAGCACCTGGACCAAATGGCATCCACCCACGGATCCTAAAAGAATTGAGCTCTGCAATTTCAAAGCCATTGTATTTAATTTTTAGGGACTCATTAATGACGGGAATAGTACCACTGGATTGGCGCAGGGCGAACGTGGTGCCTATATTTAAAAAGGGAACAAAGTCTTTACCAAGTAACTATAGACCTGTTAGTTTAACTTCTATAGTTGGGAAGATACTGGAGAGATTATTAAAAGACCACATAGACAAGTTCTTGCTGGAAAAAAACATTTTAAGCAACAGACAGCATGGGTTCATGAAAGACAGAAGTTGTCCGACAAACCTCATTTATTTTTATGAGGTGGTAAGTAAAACCTTGGACAGAGGCGTGGCTGTGGACGTGGTATACTTGTATTTTGCAAAAGCGTTCGATACAGTTCCCCACACACGGCTCATGTGTAAGGTAAGGTCTACAGGCTTGGAAATATCAGTTTGTAAATGGATAGAAAACTGGCTAAAAGACAGAATTCAGAGAGTCGTGGTTAATGATTCTTACTCTGAATGGTCTAAGGTTATCAGTGGTGTACCCCAAGGTTCAGTGCTGGGACCCTTACTTTTTAATATCTTTATAAATGATATTGGGTCTGGGATCAAAAGTAACATTTCTGTCTTTGCAGATGACACCAAGCTATGCAGTGGAATAACGTCCTTACAGGAGGTCTCCAATTTACAAGCTGACCTCAATGCTCTGTCTAATTGGGCGACTATGTGGCAGATGAGGTTTAATGTTGATAAATGTAAAGTTATGCAATTGGGGGCTAAGAATATGCATGCATCTTACATGCTAGGGGGGAGTACAACTGGGGGGATCCATAGTGGAGAAAGATCTGTGGGGTTTTGGTAGATCATAAGCTCAATAATAGCATGCAATGCCAAGCTGCAGTTTCCAAAGCAAGCAAAGTCCTTTCTTGTATTAAGAGAGGTATGGACTCCAGAGAGAGAGATATCATTTTGCCCCTGTTCAAATCATTAGTAAGACCTCATCTGGAATATGCAGTTCAGTTTTGGGCACCAGTTCTCAAAAAGGATATCGGGGAACTGGAGAAAGTGCAGAGAAGGGCAACCAAACTGATAAGAGGCATGGAGGAGCTCAGCTATGAGGAAAGATTAGAGAAACTGAATTTATTCACTCTTGAGAAGAGGAGAATAAGGGGGGATATGATCAACATGTACAAATATATAAGGGGTCCATATAGTGAACTTGGTGTTGAGTTATTCACTTTACGGTCAACACAGAGGACAAGGGGGCACTCCTTACGTCTAGAGGAAAAGAGATTTCATCTCCAAATACGGAAAGGTTTCTTCACAGTAAGAGCTGTGAAAATATGGAATAGACTCCCTCCAGAGGTGGTTCTGGCTAACTCAGTAGATCGCTTTAAGAAAAGCCTGGCTACTTTCCTAAATGTACATAATATAACTGGGTACTGACATTTATAGGTAAAGTTGATCCAGGGAAAATCTGATTGCCTCTAGGGGGATCAGGAAGGGATTTTTTTTCCCCTGCTGTAGCAGATTGGAGCATGCTCTTTTGGGGTTTTTTTTGCCTTCCTCTGGATCAACTGTGGGTATAGAATGGGGTTTATTGGATTGTAGGATATATTTTATTTTTATTTATTATTTCTTTTATTTTTATGGTTGAACTGGATGGACTTGTGTCTTTTTTCGGCCTAGCTAACTATGTAACTATGTAACTATTTCAGGGAAAGATGCATATTTAAAAAGATGAAAAATTATTTTAAAAAGTACATTAACAATCACAAAACAAGTAAGAGTTTTCTACTTTAATATTAGATCCAAGCAACCAGCCGACACGTCCGATGGCTGGCCAGACAGGCATCCAAAGCTGGGACCGGCTTTGATTGGCTGTTGGTAACAGTAAACTGGAAGTCATGACATGAAATCACTTCCAGTTTACTCGGAAACCATCGGTGCCAGTTTTCAAAAATGCATTAAAAACACTGATCTTGGTGTTCTGAATGCTTTTAAGTGCTTTTAAGTGCATAGGAGTGATCTGGGGTCTTAGAGACCCCCCAGTGCCTAGTGCTGCCAGTTCCTTTCAAAAATGCATACATAAATAAAAAAACACTGTCTGATCTTGTTCCCGCACGCACGCAAACAGCAATCGTCCCATACATGTGAGGTCGTGAACGTCATATCATGGCCAGTAATTCTAGCACCAGCAGTGCTTTGTAAAAAGTGAGCGAACCCGAACTGTAAAGTTCGGGTCCGTACCGGAGACCCGAACCCGAACAATTGACTGTATGTTCGGGTTCGGGTCAGGTATTCGGCGATGTTATGGTGCTTTTTAAAATGTCTTTTAAAAGCACCCCAGAATCAGTGAACTCATTCATAAAAAAATAAGTAAGATAAAAAATAAAAAAAGCCTGGGGGTCCCCCCAAACATGCCCTTCAGGTCTAAGGGGGACCCCAGCCAAAAAAAAAAAGTAGGGTCCCCCTCAAAATCCATGTCAGGCCGCAGGAAAAGAGGGGGGGACGAGAGCGGCCCCCCTCCCTCCTGAACCGTACCAGGCCACATGCCCTCAACATTGGGAGGGTGCTTTGGGGTCCCCCCCAAAGCACCTTGTCCCCTTGATGAGGACAAGGGCCTCGTCCCCACAACATCGGAATCTGGAAGCCCCCTTTAAGAAGGGGACCCCCAGATCCCGGCCCCCCCCTGTGAAAGTCAGAGGGGAAAGCTAGGGAAGTCCCCATGACGTCCCCATGCGTCAGAACCATAAATAAAGCCTCACACACCGGGAGCCTCCCAAGGATAACGCCATTACCGGAGAAAGCTTCAACGACGCCTACCGGAGAGAAGCCTCACACAGCAAGCCTCCCATGCGCGGAGCGGCCCAGAAGAAAATGGACGAGAAGGCCAAGAAAAATTAATTGAAGAAACCGAATGAAGAAAAGAAAATCAGAAGAAAGAAGAAAGAAGATTTTAATAAAGGAATTGTCCCCGTCCTCCTGTCATTTTTACCATTTTTGACACTTTTTTGGTGAAATGGTAGGGGTACTTTTGACACAGGGGGGGGCGGGATCTGGGGGTCCCCAAAGGGGGGCGAAGCCCCCCGCCCGCAGACCCCCACAACCACCGGCCTTGTGGGGACGAGGCCCTTGTCCTCATCAACATGGGGACCTTTGGGGGGGACCCCAAAGCATCCTCCCACTGGTACGGTTCAGGGAGGGGGGGCCGCTCTCGTCCCCCCCTCTTTTCCTGCGGCCTGCCAGGTTGTGTGCTCGGATAAGGGTCTGGTATGGATTTTGAGGGGGATCCCTCGCCATCTGGGTTTCCTCTTAAAATCCATCCCAGACCTCCTGGTATGGATTTTGAGGGGGACCCTACATTTTTTTTTTGGCTGGGGTCCCCCTTAATATCCATCCCAGACCTGAAGGGCATGGTTATTGAATTTGGGGGACCCCCACCATCCTTTTTTTTTATGAATGGCTTTCAATGTGACTGTTCTCTGTGTTACGGGAGCCGACAATTCATATCGCGAGTGATTTTAAATAGCTTTTTTTCCGGCAAAAATTACACTTTTTGCAGAGACAGTTCTAAGCACTGGAAACATGCGCCCCTTCACATGCATACTATAGACACCCCCAGGTACGAAATTTAAAGGAATATTACACATTGCAGACTGCTCCGAAAAAACGTGTGAACATCTCCCCAAAATGACTAACTTTTTAAAAATAAATGACTTAACTGTATTAAGGGGGATGGGAGCCGTAGCCGTTCGGGTCTTCATTGACTTCAGTGGGGTTTGGTGTTCGGGGGCAGGTCAAGTTTAAAGTGTCCAGGTGTCCACTCAACTCTACTTGTAAAGGCTTTTAAAGTGTCGCCTATGGATAGTAAATCTTACATTGTTTGTCTCTGTTGCACGACGTGCTCAATGTTAAAGCGGCTGGTATGGGACAAATGTAAATGGAGGGGGGAGCGTCCCAATTTTAGTCTTGCCAAGGGCAGCACAACACCAAAATACACCACTGTACTGTACTGTATAACTTCCAAAAAAGATAATTTTTTGGAAGTTATTGCAAAAAAAAAAAATCAGCTTACTGTTTTTTAAAATGTAACTCAAAAGGAACTGTTCTGAGTGCAGTCAAGAAAAATAGAAAGAAAAAGAAAAATCTCCACTGTAAAATAAAATGAGTATGCACATTACCAAACCTCCATGGAGCAATGGTCCTGGCTTCCATCTAGGATATATAGTATATGTTTTGTTTTTCAAGTTTAAATAAATTCTTTGTTATGTTAGGCTGCCATCTAGTGGCAAATGTTTGAAAATTCATCTTACTCATTTTCCATTGTTCTATTTAGAGTATCTGCAAGTGCATACAAGGTCAGACTCATTTATTAATTATTATAATGACCCACACTAATATACCCAATCTGCTGCAATTAATATCTGCTGATATCTATAATCCTGGTTATATTGCACACAGCTAAAAATACAAATTATAATAATCCCTATGTGAATATAATACTACATTTATGACATATTTTAAAAAAAAGCACGTGCTTAAAGGTCAAGTTCAACTTTTTCAGAAAATAGCTTATATAGTCAAGGGGTCCCTGTAGATATAGGGGTCCCAAGCATCTGAAGGGACAAAAATGGCTTACAGGTAAAACAGAAAAATGAATGATTATTTTACAAAGCTGTTTTTAATATCTTTTTATGGCCCCTTGGCTGCATAGGTTACTTTAAAGATCATCAGTTATATTCTATGCTGTTCTCTACACCAAACTGCGTTCTTAGGTTTTCTTTCTTTGTTTTCACCTGGTGATTCAGCCTGTAGGCAGGTGCAGTCTGCTTTCTCCACGGCAGATGCTTCTCTTCTGCAGTAGCACTCTGTGGTTTTGTGGTTCATTGGGGAAGCTAGTCCAGTGAATGCTGGCACTCCACGTAACTCTAGCGGCCATCTTGGGTCAGGCAGAGCCTTTTTAAGGCCCTGGCTCCCAGATTTGGTGCGAGATGGTAGGGTAGGGATAGGTACCCCACCTGGTAGGGACATAAATAATGGCAGGGAAAAGTTGCTGACAAGAATAGAAAACGTAGGGCTCATAACTTCTCTGGACATCTGCCTGCCTGCTTGGGCACAAGACGGGCAGGCTGCATTTTAGCCCTCTCTACAGGCACTGTCAGTTTAGCTAAATCCTTCTCTCTCTACGTGCTGCTGGAACTGTGAGTGTTCCCGGCCAGGCTGCCTTCCCACCGGGTTATTTGTGAACTGTCTCTGCCTTATCTCAATACAAGTTCTTTCATTGCACTGGGGCTGAGTGTATTTTTTGCCTCCACAGCGCGCTGCACCCCACCTACAAGCCAGTAAGTCTGTTATTTTTCAACTTCCTTTAACTACTTGCCTACTGGACACTTTTATCCCCTTCCTGACCATGCCAATTTTCAGTTTTCAGCATTGTCGCACTTTTGAATGACAAGTGCATGGTCGTGTAACACTGTACCCAAACAAAATGTTTAGCGTTTTTTTTTGAGACAGACAGAGCTTTTTTTTGGTGGTATTTAATCACCACTGGATTTTCTATTTTTTGCTACAAAAAAAGAAAAAAGGCAGAAAATGAAAAAATAAATTAGTTTTTCTTAGTTTCTGTTATAACATTTTGGAAAAAGGTAATTTTACTCCTTCATTGATGTGCACTGATGAGGCTCCACTGATGGGCACTGATAGGCTGCACTTATGGGCAATGATGACACAGCACTAAAGAGCACTGATGAGGTGGCACTGATGAGGAGGCACTAATATGCAGCACTGATGGACACTGATAGGTGACAATGATGGGCACTAATAGGTGGCACTGATGGGCGATGCTAGGCAGCACATATGGGCACTGATGGGCACTGATTGGTGGCACTGATGAGCAGGCACTGATGGGCACTGAAAGGCAGCATTGACTGGCATCACTGATGGGCACTGATTGGCTTTACTGCTGAGCACTGACTGGCATCGCTGCTGGGCACTGTCGGGGTTGCACTGATAATCAGGGCACTCATAAACAATGCCCTGATTATCTGTGCAGATCTCCCCTGTGAGGAATGCCGCTGATCGGCTCTCCTCTCCTCACACTCTGTCAGTGTGAGGAAAGGAATGCCACTAACTGTGATCAGCTGTGATTGGACACAGCTGATCATTTGGGTAAAGAGCTTCATCATCGGCTCTTTACAATGCTTTCTCATTGGCAGAAAAAGCAGCAGAGAGGTTGTATATCAATTCACCTCTGAAATCAGGCTGTCGGGTCTAACTAAAGATTATCGGCTTATGGGGCCAGAGCAGCGGTATCCCTCCACAGGAAAAAAAGAGTCCCCAGCCCTATGGCATCAATAGAGGATGTGCAGGTACAAAAAAAATAAAAAATCGTGACATATGCCAGTAGTGGCATCTGCATTTTGGGGGTACTATGAAGGTGCTAAAAGGATTTTTGTGGGTGCTTAAACACACCCAAGCACTCACCAAGCGCCGCTCCTGCCAGTGACAGACTTGGTCTGGGGACAGTGTCCTCAGTCCAGGGACTGTCCCCAGAAACCGGGGGTGTCTGGTCACCCTATCCTGAGGAGGAGAAGGGTTTATGACATTTGTTATGAGGGCTCCTGGTTCCTGGCTGCGG